>BQNB010002790.1:91192-112081 GCA_026074375.1 Tanacetum coccineum
TGCATCCAATTAGCAAGTGACAGCTGGCATGTCCTTTTTCATGTCCAAGTTGAGCCTGCAACATCCTTTCCAACTCCAAGTAGTACCTGCAAAGTTAGTCTATACAAGAAAGGCAATTCTAATCTAACTTATAATTAGCAGAATTAACCTAAGATAACTACCAGACTTAATACTTAACTACGAGTATTAAGTGTATTAAGTGGTTACCAGATTTAACTTTTACACTAACAGACTTAATACTAAGCTACCAGTATTAAATCTCTATATTACCAGAATTAATCCTAAATTATACTACCAGGATTAATTCTAACCTATACTACCAGGATTAATTCTAAACTACCAAAAATTAAGTCTAGATTATACTATTTTACATAAAATTTACACTTTTTCCTCCCCTTAAATGTAGCTTATGGGTTTACCATCCCAATGTTAACCAGCAAAAAATTAAACCGTGGACCATCAAAGGCTTTGGTTAACAGATCTGCTACATTTAAGTCCGTGTGAATTTTCTGCACTTGTTTCAGCTTCTTCTCATAGCAATCCCTAATGAAGTGATGCCGTATCTCAATGTGCTTCGATTATCAATATGGATAATGGTATTCATGAAGTTGAAACTGTGTTGTGTTGCCTAGGAACTTTAAGAAGGACATGATTTTCACCAAGCATCTTGAAGTCAGAGGACACCACAAAACACTCTTTTTCAGTAAAAAGTACATTTAGCTTTTTATCACATATCTGAGATATGGAGAATCAAAAACTAAATTTCCTAATCTAATTGTACCTTTTCCACTGATACTACCTTTACTTCGTCCAAAAGTAACAGATCCCACTTTGGATAGTTCTTGATAATCTTCAAGATGGGCCCTGTTACCAGTCATGTGCCCAGAACATCCACTATCAAAAATACCTCTATGCTCCATATGCTTCAGTGGATGATCTTGCACAACAAAAAGAGATTATTTCTCTTTGGGCACCCAGGCCCTTCACAGGCTTGGGTCTGCCTTGTGGACCTCTAGAAACATTAACATTTGAATCAGGGGTGGGTCCACTATTGGTATAGGAGAGTGGTATTACTTTTCTCCAAACACAACTTGCTGAGGTCTTAACAGCAGTGCCCATTTTCCCCTTGACAACATATTTATATGACTTGTATGCTGTATTTCTTGAAAAGGGTCTATATACAGGTGAACTTTTTTTGAAAAATATTTCTTTGGACTTTTAAGATTCACCTGAGAAAGTTTAGGGCTTGTGTTGTTTGAAATCTGGTTTAATACTGGTCTATTTACTCTAGCAGTATTAAGATGTACACTACTAGAATTAACATTTTGCATGCCAGTATTAAATCTAGAACTACCAGACTTAATTTGAGTACCAGCTGAACTAACAGAACTAACATTTCCATGACCAGTATTAACATTTACCCTAGCAGTATTAACATTTACTTTAGCAGTATTAACATTTACCCTACCAGTATTAATAGTTCTGCTAGCAGTACTAAGGTTGGGTCTAATGTTACTTAGTTGAACAGGTCTGGGAGTGAACTGATTTGCTTTATTCACCCTGTTAGTGTTAGTCTATTCCGATGTGGCTTGCCTAACATCAGCATGAACCACCCTTTAGCTCTTAAAAGCAGCTTCCCTTGCTATCTTTTTCTCATAATAGTTACAGTTCTTAATCAAGTGACTAAGACTTCCACCCACAAAACATGTTTTTCTTTCAAAAGAATATCCTGCACCTAATTCCCTTTCCATTTGTTGATTCCAATTCTGTCTGCTATTAGAAGGAATAGGTGAGGGAGTCTCTGGTGTTCTAAGTGGTTGCCTAGGAGTTTTTACATGCTGTGCACAACTAGGGACAACTGTTTGTTTGGGTTTAGACACTTGTGGTTGAGTCTTTGGGGTGGCAATGGTAACCTGCTCAATAGAAGGTGTAGGGATATGCTCATTATTGACTGTATGGTCAGATACAGCTCCTAACTCCCCATCACTGTCATTGGATTGACAGGTTGAGTAATCAGTGGAACTAGTATCAGACACAGTAGGACTAGGAGATTGAGGTTGAGGTCCATATTTACCATACTCATACAGAGAATCATCTATGTCCTCCTGTTCCCTAGGGGTATAATCACCACTAAGAGGATGGGGGACACCTTTATATTCTACCTGTTTAAATCTGCTGTATAGTGGGATATCATTATATCCTGCATCTGTTTCCCTTAAAGCAAAAATACCTCTACTTATTTCTTCCTCATATCCAAGGACCTCAGCATTTGATTTTATGCTATATCCTAAACCTATCTTAACAGTTGAGCTCATCCCACAATCAACTAGCTTCCAAAGATTTTTAGAAGATGCAGACCAAGAATCAACAATTTTTTGTAAAACATCTTTGTCCTTAACAGCTTTCATTCCTATTCTTCTATACTTTTTCAGCTTTTCATCTTTTTCAAAAATTTGATTAGCTTGAAAATATAATTTTTCATTTAAGGAAGATTGCTGTTTGTGGGAGGCTCTTAGCTGAGATTCTAATTTCTTAACACCTAACTTATGGGCAGTTAAGGCAGCTTCCTGGTCACCAAATTCAGATTGCAGTTCATCATACTTAGCTTGAAGAGCATTATATGAATCTAAACACAATTTAGAGCACATGGATACCTCATTATTCACAGTGAAAGCCATTAGAGCATGATTGTGTTCCTCATCTTCAGTCTGCTCTACCCAATTGATCTGACCTTCATCAATGGTCATCAAGGCTTCCTTTTCAGTTTGGACTGGCTTGTAATTCTGACTTTTTCCTACTTCCTGCCTGCTACCTTCCTTTGTACCTTTAAACTTGCACTCCCTGGCAAAATGCCCAGTATTGTGGCAATTGAAACATTCGACTTTTCTCTTATCAAATGCCACATGCATTTTTCCATCCACTCTTGGCCGTCTGCCTGTCTTCTTGTAGAACTTCTTAATCTTTATGGCAGTCATAGCAATCTGCCAATTTATATCCATTTCTTCCAGATCCAGATCATCAATTTGATCTAGGTCTTCATGTATCAAATCCACATCATCAGCATTTGTGGCTAGAAAAGAATAGATAACTTCATCAGCAAGACCAGGAGTAACAGTTGTTGATGTTTTGGAAGAGGAAGTGGTATAAGAACTATAACTTCCTGAGTTATGGCTTAGCTTATGCTTGTTGGAAGAGGCTTTGGCTTAAGATAGAAAAGCCACATTATCAAATGTAAGAGAAGAAGATGATGTCTTTTGGATGTCTTGTTCAAAGACACTCAAATTATTATATAAGTCATCTATTGACAGTGTGTCAATATTCTTCTTCGTTCTCATTGTCATGGCTAGACTGTCCCACGCAGGAGGAAGGGACCTCAAAAACTTGTGATTTGCGTCTTCATCTGACACACCAGCACCAAGGGCATCCAACTGTGATAGGAGTTTTTGGAACCTATCATACCCTTTCTCTAAGCTTTCCTTAGACGAGATAGTAAATGCCTCAAACTGTTGTTTCAAAACAGCTTTTTGCATTTTCTTCGAGTTCGCATTACCACCAAACCGTGTCTTGATGGCTGCCCAGATCTCTTTGGCATCATCCATGCCATGAAAACGTCTGAGATGATCTTTTGGAACAGCCATTAGTAGTAGTGTTCTAGCTTTCCTTTCTTTCTTCTTCCTCATCAGCAAACTGTTCTTCCTGTATGGCTGGAGGAAGAACCCTGTAAACACCATTCCTTTACCTTTGGTGACTCGCTTCTTGAGTTTTCCCATTCTGAACATCACTTTCCATGACCTCAATATCTATATACATCAAGAAAATGTTCCATCCCATCGCCGCCACATATTACATAATATCTTTTAGAAGGACGGGGCAGTTTAATGTTTGAAAGTGTATTTCTGGTGATTATTTTGATGGTGGTTTAGTAGGAGCATCTCCTTGTTGGTTGCAGTACAAACCATCAAAGATGTATCATCATGAAGAGAAAGTTCTCATCATCATAAGAGAAAAATTATCGTTTGAGCAGGTTTAGACATGATTCTTTAATTTGGTGGAAAAAAGGATTTTTGGAACAATGTTATCCAAGTCTGTGCAAAGTCCCCTTTAGTTGGCTCTAATAATACTTGTAGGTCCTTATAAACAGGATCGAATAGCCTTGAATGAACTTATAGTCCCTTTTGAATAATCCAAAAATACTATAAGAGACAATGACTGTGAATATAAAAATTGACGGCGGAAAAAACAATGACTTTATACCAATACGAACACAAGAACAAATACTAAAATTGCTATACATTACTATTTGATTGTGAATAACTCAATCAACTGATATCTTTAACAATACTATTCTTATTTCCTTTTATAAGCTTAAGGAACCCTAAACGCGTTAAGAGATAATACTTATCTCTTCCTAAATCAACGCTAAGTTGATAACTATTACTAATATTACAACAGACTTAACTGTCTGACCAAGCAGTATTAACTTTAATACTGTCTGACTTAAGCTAATGCTGGCAGACTTAACTTGCTCTACCAGACTTAACTTCTATACTAACAGTACTAACTATTCAGCTATCAGTACTATCTATAACTAACAGACTTAACTTTAATACTAACTGTATTAAGTCTGTTTACAATATTTTCCTAACAGTTAATTTAGGTTGCATTCGATCATTTACGTGACGCTTTATCTGTGATATTTGGATTATCAGTAACTCAAGGTGAGTTCATAGCCCCACGTTTTACATGGTTTTGTTTTATAAGTTTTGGGGTAGAAAACATGCATTTGTTTTATAACTAGACACAAGTGGATAATATTTATACTATGATTAGCGATAACCCAAGTTAAGCCCATTACGATGACTGTTTAATTAAGGTATAAAGGAACCAATTGGATTAGGTTCCTCATAAGCACGAATGTTATGAATAAGATTCTAATGGATTGACATCCCCGTTCGGGTGATTAGCTATCACTAGGCAAACGAACGTATACCATGTCGGATTAGGGATGTTGCGGGTTAGAACATCAATACGGGCAATGTGGGCAATTATATATTGCCATTTATTTATGTTGAGCTTTAGTGTCATGAGCTTAGAGCAACGTAATTACATTTATATGATGTTTATGCATCTCCTGCATTACAATACTTGGGAAATCTTGTGTTCCAAAACCTTATTACATTTAACAACCTATGAATCACAAACATTATTGTTTAACGTTTTAAAAGCAATGTTTTTTAGGAGGTCGGTAAGCACAAGGTGCAAGCGATACAATGTTGATTTTGTATTTTGGGATACATGCTGAAAGAATGTTTGCATAAATTTTAGTATTCATAGTATTATGAACTAGTATTTTTGTAATATGGACAATGAATAAGTTAAGCTTCGGGCTTTTTTGTTAAATCCAATGTATCAGTTTTAAACGACTTTTAATGGTCGTTCTATATATATCTTGTGTTATTGATCTAAGATGTGACATGCCCCGGACCCTTATTCCGCTGCGACCTAATTTGGGGGTGTTACACCAAAAGGTTCCGACCATACAGGATATCTTATGAATTTCTATAGCTACGGAATTTATTTAAGCCGAAGGCTCTCCTATGAAACATTCAAAATTTCAGCCAGAGGACGAAGGCGCTTGAAATAAAGTTGGTCAATATTGAGGACCTATGTATTTGGGTCGTAAGCGAACTAGTGAGTGGATTTTTAAGTCTAGTTATTAGAGCCATAAATTTGATGTTCAAAGGGTCGTCTGTATGAATATTTAGATATACCAAAAATGGTTTGAATGAAATTCAATATAGTATGTAACTCGAAGTTCGAATTTCAAATGATGGTGAGTAGATCTAACACGCCCGAGCATACACCTTCACTGTAAGCCAATTGCTGCAAACTACAACGGAGTCGGGTTCCATTTTTTTATTAAAGCGCAGGAATAATATATACAAAACCTAACAGAGAAGTAACCAAAAGGCCGTGATCGGTAACATCATGCTTTTATCCAATGTATTTGCAAGAAAGTTCCATATGATAGATTGAAAACGTGAGGCGTCTAAGGTTCCATCGTGCTTTTATCGTGATGAAGACGAGGTGCGCGCACGCATGAAAAAGACATAAGTTGGTGCATAATGCCAAAACCGAAACCTAAAGCCAATTCAGACGAGAGGTCAACCCGGAGATATTACGAAACCATTTTAACGAGCGGAAGGATGAGGTATCCGTCATGGAGTGCTAGTAAGCCAGTAAACAAATGCAAATTATTTTTAAAGTTTGAACAAGTCATGAAAAAACAACCAACGAAGAGTATGTTTACGTAATTCGTCTGCCAGGAACAGATATTGATACTTTTCCCTCCAGTTTCATTTATACCCCGAGCAAATGGAGGTCCCCAACTATGTTATGTTCTTATCAGAATGTGTGTAGCTAAATGCTATCCTATCTTCATTGTTAAATGTACGTAGGACCCATGGGATAGCTTGCACTTTTGGAATAAACTTAAAACTTGGAAAACGATTCACCCAGAACTGATGATGAACATCAGGCGTTTAAATATTATGAATGCACCCCCCTTTCATGTGTTATAAGTTATAACCAGTATCTAAAAAGGAATAAAAGGCTTTAATTGTAAAAAATAAACATAATCACCCGATTAGTCTAGTGGTTGACGCGTAACTTCAGACCCGAAGGACCCGAGTTCGAATCCCACAAATGACAATTATAAAATTTCCACAACTCCCGGTCCTTTGACCGGACTTAGCAATTTGTGCAATTAGTATGTATCCTATCGGAACTTAGCAATTTGTGCACTTAGTATGTATCCTATCAGAGGAAATCATACCTGACCATCACACGGAAGATTGTGAATGAACAAAGGGCGTCATGGCGAAGAGAAAGATGGAGGGTACCATACCGGAGGGTAACACGACAAGTGATACAATGATCCTATCTCGCACCTCAACGAAAGGCTTGTTTCTGAATGGAGGATACAATACCTAATGCCTAATGTAGTACCGACATAATTCCGAAGGGAACATAATTCCGAAAGGAATGATACCGAAGGAACTGTTCCGAACGATTGCATGCCAATGCCTAATGTAATACCCAACATAATTCCGAAGGGAATGATACTAAAGGAACCCAAAATCCGAACGATGCGCCAATGCCCAATGTAAACCCAACATAATTCCGAAGGGCGATACCAAAGGACCATTCCGAATGATTTGCAAGCATGACCCTCGTTTCCCGATACCAAGAAAGCATGCCGAGGCAACATATACAGACCTTTACGCACAGTGTCAAAACGCTAGATTTTCGAGGAGCTGCCGTAACTATCATATACATGACCTTCCGTCCCGAAAGGGATGATTTCGAAGGAAGCATGCCGAACGGGACAAAGTGCCCAATGTAGAACCCAACATAATTCCGAAGGGAAGGATACAAAAGGAACCGTTCCGAATGATTGCATGCCAATGCCCAATGTAGAACCCAACATAATTCCGAAGGGAAGGATACCGAAGGAACCATTCCGAATGATTGCATGCATGACCCTCGTTTCACGATACCAAAGAAAGCATGCTAGAAACATAACGGTGCCCTTTCGCACAGTGTCGGAAAGGCTAGATTGTCGAAGGAAGCATGCCGAACTATCATATACAGACCTTCCGTCCCGAAAGGAATATTCCGAAGGAAGCATGCCTGAACTGACAAAGTTCTTTACAAAAGTTGAATAGAAAACGAGACCCATCATTCTTAGCTTTGGTAGATTGAATGACGGGTCCCACGGATGGCGCCAGTTTGTTTAAGCATATTTCCGTTGGGTTAATCTTGACGGCTCCCACGTGCCGTTCATCCTCTTTCCCGAGCATAGAAGCGTGCTACAAACATAAAAGAACCGGTTAGAAGGAGCCTCAAGGCCGGAGCCCCGAGACCACCCTCCAACGGTCAAGTCAATGTTCTATTTGAGAGAGTATGCATATAATATAGGTGGTATAAATGTGGGTATGATATAACATGAAGGGATGTGACTTCCGTTAGGAAGGACCCAACACGTGGGTGTCCCTTCCGGCAGCGGAGATAAAGTAGAGAGTGGTGGATGGTGTGTCTTTTTTACCACCCAGGATGGTTGTATTTATAGTGCCCAAGTTACTGTAGCTGACATCATCATTGGGGACAAGATTTTGTAATATCAGGAAACATGTCCCTTAAATTCAGGGGTAGTAAGTGTGCATGCGCACATGGCTATTACCTGGTGGTTATTGGGATGTGCCTTTCATTCAGACGTCCCCTTCATCCAGGCGTACCTTCTATTCAGGAGTCCCTTCCATTCGTATGTCCCCTTCATTCGGGCGTACCTTCCATTCATGAGTCCTTTCCATTTTGATGTCCCTTCCGTCCGGACGTACCTTCCATCCAGCCATTTCATTCACACCTTTCATCCGACAACTAACTTAGAGCGGCCTACCTAGCCGTCCATTAGTCGGTGCTCCATTTAGATGGATCGGGTCGTTCAGACCACATACATCAACAAGTACAATGACCCTAGAGTGCAAAAACCCAACATTGGTATAAAGAATTGAAAATTTTGTTGCTAAATGCGGAATCAAAATAATATGATGCAAACCATTGGTAAGGCTAAGCAATGTGTTTGTTACAATGGAACATAGATGAATAATACCTGTAGAATACTACAATGCAAGTTAGCATAGTATTTAGTATTTACGGAGTAATATCTCCGTATTCAGGGTACTATTCTTATGAAAAGATGTGAGAGTGTTTTCCTAGATTTTAAGTTATCAACTCTTTCATTAGGTTTTAAAAAAACTAAACAGTTTAAAAGAATCACTGTTTTTATGATTGAGATTAATAAGCCTATCACCTTACTTTAAGAGTATCTAATTCGTGTGCTTTTTGGGATTGCTTACTTTTGACTGCCCGTCTGCTAGAAAAAAAAGCATCCAACAACCTGTTTTGGCATTTTTAATAAAAAGAAACTAACTATTTATTTCTTAAGAATATTAGCACTTCAAATGTTTATTTTTGTATTCGTATAGTAAATAAGTACTTCATGGGTGTTACAGATTAGTTATTTTAAAAAGTTTTTTCTACTATAAAAAATTAACATCGTGTGATATCTAATCTCAATGCAAGAAATGGTGTTATACTAGGAAAAAGATAATGATTTTAGTCACTCAAAAGACTTCCACAACAACTAAAGAAAAAGTTTAACAAGCACCCTAACTAAAAACATTACTTGCATTTTGGTAATAATACAATAACTTAAAGTTTAATTATCATAAAGATATACCACCCTATATAACAATCACGGACACACTATGACATCTATTAAACGTATGATTTTTTCAAAAGATAGCTTGTATCTTTAGCAACATTAATTTTTGTTAATTTTATTATTAGAAACTCTCCGATGGTAGAAACTAATACTTTAAAAAGTTATTATTATTGGCGATAGTGGCTACGTCTACGACTATGACTATTTGTTCCATCATTACAACACTAATATGATGACTGCTACTACTAATAGTATTGTATGGTTTTAAAGGCACATGGTATATGATACTTAGCTAATGCTCTAAGGTTATTATGTTGCATTTTTCGTTCATAAGATATTTATTGCCGAGTACTATTAAGTTTGAGTGTAACATGCATATATTTTTCCTTACATATATTATTTCATTTTAATAACGACTCAATAAGATATGTTCTTTGTACTTTGATAGATGTAATTAGGGAATTAGTTGGTATCTTGAGACCAAAATATTCATATTCAAACATTATACAACATGAGTCAGTGACTATATAACTAAAGGATCAAGAGTGAGTTATTCAAAACCATTAATCTAAGTATCTCATAGACTCATGATATTTGTGACATCTATTACTAACTATTATTATGAACTGGTATATGCAGAGGTTCTCGGATTCAATGTATATTATCCAATGACTATATGCATGAGTTAATGAGTTTGATTGAAACTGATACTCATTGTCTAAAGATTTTGATTATTCAGTTTGGAACCGTATTCATAATTGACGGTATATAATTATTTATATCATAACTCAATTTATATAATTACACTTCTAAAGTTCTAACTCATCTTGAACTTTTTAGGTATTATGAAAGTGAGAAACTTAAAGGTTGCAATAAGGTTGTTTTTAAATGTAGATTGACATTAAAATCATGCATATAAAAGATTAAATATCTTAGCAATTCTATACATTTAATTGTTATTTTTTTGTATTCATACACTTTAAAAATACATAAAAAAAAAAGGACATATTAATTCTTATATTAATAAGTTCTGTCTAGTTTAAGCCCTTTTCAGCTTATTTAGTTGTAGATTTTGACTCATTAGTACTTATTTAGGATAGGTTAGTTAATTCATTAAGCTTATTTGTCCAACCTCTAGCTTATTTGTCCAAACAGTCAAAAGACTTAGCCATTTTTGCTATTAAGCTTGTTTAAGCTTACTGTCCAAAGAAAAGCCCTTTTTTAGCTTATTTATAAGCTTTCTTAAAAAGTTGTAGTTATAAAAATTGTTAAGCTCAAGGAGCTTAACAAGTTTGTTTGAAAAAGTTTTCATAAAAAAAGAGGAGACAAGGGGTGACCCCGGGTGAGTCAAGACTCTAACACCGAGGCCTCAACCCTCAGTACACCCTCTTTATTAACCAAAGTGGTTACCAGCTTGCTGCGCCCATTGGGACTGTCTCTGTTAGAGCCCCAGCGGTTTAATATTTAAACTCTTTTGCCACTTTAAGCAATAAGATGTTTCCAGCTTATTACGCTTATTTATAAGCCGAATTATACCTGGGTTCTTGATATTTTCGAAGGTAGTATTAGATGTCTAGTAAATTTAAGTAAATTTTCCAGAATTTTAAAAATAGTTTAGTATTTTTTATAATTTAATTTAGTTAAAAGTTTAGAAAATTCATAAAAAATATAAAAATTATCAAAAAAATATTTTTCTTTTTTACAAAATTTTCTTTAGTCATATACTACGTAGGAAAAATATAAAAACTTTCGTAGAGTTAATTTTTCAATCTTTTGATTTTTAAAGAACGGGTCCCGGGTACGGATTTTGTCTTGACTCGTTTTTGGGTCAAACGACCTCCGTTTTTCAGTCTAGTCTTTTTCATCATCGTTATAAGGTCCTCTAGAGATAGTTTTCGAAGTAAAAATTTCCCTTTGTAGGGTCAATTTTTTGAAGATTTATGGGGTTTTTGACCCTTTGTTTCGGATTCGAGCTCTCGTTTTTTTCAGCTGAATTTCATAATTTTTATGTTTTCTTATCGTTTTTGTTTGTTATAGTTTAATTTACGTTCCACACTCTCAAATCATTTCTCTCATTCCCCACAAAAAAAAAACTCCAATTTCGACAGCAGTCGATTTTCCCCAGCAAGCCTCGGTTGGGGATAAACGACCCGGGAACATTCTATACTACTTCCCGGTTTTATTGATTTGTTTTTTAAGATTATACTTACTATATAATTTTATATTTTATTATATAATTAAAAATAAATAGGTGTGGTTTAGCACCAATCAATTTTTGGCGCGCTAGCCGGGGAGGCTGGATACACGATTAACGTTACGTTTACGAAATTTGTGTTTGAAGCTGTGAATATTTTCTTTTATAAAAACATAAAAAGTACAAAAATATTTTTCATTTTCTTTTATTAGTATAATTATCAGATAAAAACCAAAGAAAAACCAAAAATATAAAAACATTGTCCATAAAAAAAGAAATAAAATTCACAAATTGGTAAAATACCAAAATATAATATTCTCAACTGAGGTATTATCATAATAACTTCCGGTGAACTTGTTGGTTCCCAACTCGAACAAAAGATTTAAAAACTTGCATTAGGAGTCTCTTACTACTTGACGCTCCACCTTGAAAAGTTAAACAAACTATAAAGTGGTATATAGGAGGGTTCTGTTCCGAGGAAACTACACCCGAAATGAGAAATAAGCTTCGCATCTATTCCTACACCTTCCGCTCACCTGTGCGATACTCTTGAGAGCTACCGTGAAGTAGTAGATTATATGGTTTGAAGTTTCTTAACTCATTGTCCGTTTAAAATCAATTGTGAATAAATCATATGAAAAACACCAAAAAAAATTAGTGTAAATTTTCTTTTTATATTTCTATTTTGTGCAAGGCGCACTCGTTCTCGAACCCGAAAGACCGTCGACAACCCACAAAGTCTGACAAACTTCTGTTGAATCACCAAATCTTGATAGAACCAAATCATACCATAGTTAACCGATGGACTGATAATCGTACTAATAGCGTCAGATAACTCGAAGCATCACCCACCGAGGGTTACGAGGATGCGATCGTTGTTCCCGAGATCCACGCGAACAACTTTGAGATCAAGCATGGTTTACTTAATCTAGTTTAAAACAAGCAATTTTTGGACATGATAAATAAGACCCACATGCTCACATCCGATATTTCAACAAGATCACTGTCTAACGATGAAGTTCCCGACGTCCCGAGTACGACGGTAAAGCTTATGCTATTTCCATTTCCCTCGATGTGAGCAGCCAGGAATAGGCTTGAACACAGAACCCCCTCAATCGCTCTACATGGGAGTTGATCTTGTATCGAAATTCATTAACAAATTCTTTCCTCCATCTAAAACGACAAATCTTAGAATGAAATCACGAGATTTCAGCAAAAGATTTGACCGATTGTTTTATTAAGCAAGGGGACCCGATTCAATGATCTTCTTAGGCATAAAGCCCATCTCATGGGTTTTCAGAATTGCATCAACTCGATACATTCTATAATGCCCTAAATTCAAATGATCAAGATTCATTGAACTCCGCTGCGGGTGGTAACTTTCTGGATAAAATGCCTCGAGAATGCCTAAAAATCATCGAGAGCAAGTCCAAAGTTCGTCAATCACGAAGCAAGGCCATTGTTTCCAAAGTGAGTACGAGCTCTTCTACCCCAGCAGTTTCATCCGATGTTGCTGAGCTAAAAGATATGGTTAGAGCATTGATTCTCGATAAGAAAAACCAAACTCAAGCTCCCGCTCCTGTAAAAGCAGTCGAGCAAAGTTGTGTAACTTGCGGAGGTGGTCATTCTTACCAAAATTGTCCAGCCACCGATGGCAACATTTATCGGGACAATATTCAAGAATACGTGTCACAAGCCGCCGCAGTTAACTACAACCAAGGGAATACCAGTTACCGACCTCAGATGGTCGCAAACCAAATTCGACCTCCCGGTTTTCCTCCTATGCAAAACCATCAAAACAACCAAAATCGGGGGATCAATTTCAACCAAAATCGGGGGAACAATTTTAATCAAAATCGGGGTAATAATTTCAATCAAGGACAAGTTTACCAACCCCAGATTAATCAACCCCCGACTTTTCAAGCTCAAGCTCCAGTTCTTCCAGCACCATGTATGTCTAAGCCCGATTTTGATAACTACGTCAAAGCTAATGACGCGGTTATGCAAAATATGCAAAGTCAAATGGCAAAGCAAAATCAATTGGACGGATTACAAAATCAATTGACCAGTTTGACGGATATGCTTTCCAGGTTTGTGGCTTCTAATAACGCCTCGACTTCAGGTTCGGGAACTCACCCGGGTAACACCGTTACTAACCCGAAGGAGGATTTGAAAGGTATCACCACCCGAAGTGGTGTTGCTTATCAAGGACCCACGATTCCTCCCACTTCATCTTCTTCTCCGAAAGTAATGAATCATGATACCGAGGTTACAAAGGACACAATGCTTCCTACTAATAACGGAAGCACCGAAGACGTCCAACCTCCGGTAGTTCAAGTCCAATCTCGTAATCCAATTTCCAAGCCCGTTATTGCTCCCGTTAGTGCTCCGATGCCTAACCAACGAACATCAATTCCATTTCCTTCAAGCAGAAATGATGAAAGGCGCCGAGAAAGTCTAACGATAAAATGAGAAATTCTATGAAATCTTTAGAGATTTGAGTTTCAGAATTAGATTTACGGATGCCTCTGACCCGTATGCCGAAAATTTGACTCCTACTCTTAAAACTTTAATCGGAACAAAGAAAAGTGAGTGAAATGGACTAAATTAACGGAATTGCTCAGCTGGTCATCCTCTACATGTTACTGTTGGGAATAATTGAAATCGCTAGTGTCGTTTCTGCTGGTAGAGATGTAGTTTCTGCTGATGCATGAAGTCGTTTCTGCTGATATGTTTATGCTGGTCTATGTTCTCGTTTTGCTGACAGAGATAGTATCTGCTGATATATTTATAAAACGTGATTAATGATATTTAAGGAATTATAGGTATATTCTAGAATTTATCTATAATATAGAATGAGATTTATTTAGGAAGAGAATTGATGTATATTCTCTTACGCGTTTTTCTAGGAATCGTTTGAGCAATTTAGGGTTTCTTCTCTATAAAAGAAAACCTTTAGCATTTGGGTATTCGCATCCGATTTCAAATTTTCAAAAACAATTTTTATCAATGGAAAGATACATAGAGGATCTTTGATTTTTTATTTGTTCTTCTTTATATTACGTTGTTTAGTTTCCGCCTAATACAATGGTAGAGTCTCTCACGTTATATAACCTTGTGGAGTATCATAGTATTATACACCTCATAGGACTGAGAAGATCTATCTAGTTCTAGATCCTATCAAGTGGTATCAGAGCTTGGAGAGAGCCTCTGATAAAGAAGAATCACTCGTTACCACAACAAAACTTTGTTTCTCTAACCATTAACTATGTCAGAACCCATGCCTTCTATACCTACTCAGTCAACATTCACTTATCCTAACCCTAATCCATCTGCTTCACCGTCATTCACTCAAGATGATACCTCGGAATTCATTATACGGAAACCCTCAAACAATGCCTACATCACTCTAACACTGCTTTCTCACAACCTGTTTTCTTCACAACCAAATCAATCTATCTTCTCACAACCTGCTGTTCTCTTTTCACAGGACTCCACCTAATCAGACCTAACCAATGGTCAAACAGTACCTAACACTGTCAGTACACAAGTTTCAACAGTTCCAAACAGCCTCTATCTCTGCCAACAATGCAAAATTTCCTTATATGGAGAAGGACAAATATGAGATATGGGCTATGAAGATGGAGTACTGGATACAGAATGCTGATCATAATCTTTGGAGGATTGTTCAGCAAGGGAACAGTCCAAAGAGGTTGGGAAAAGATGCGAAAGGAAATTACAATTATCATCCTCTGTCTCTCGTGATGAGCTGTTGCTGTACAAGGGAGAATAAGGTGAGGAACCTTATTGCTTCAGGCTCTTCTGAAGATCATATGACCCAATGTTCTATCATTATGATGATGCAAGGGATATTTGGATGGCAGTTAAGGCTAGGTTTGGTGGGAATGAAGAATCAAATAGATGAGGAAGACCATGCTTAAACAGCAATTTACAGAATTCTCTGTGACAGAAGAAGAAGGCCTACACAAGGGTTATGACAGGTTTTAGAAGATCTGAGGCCAGTTGAATCAGTGCAGGCCAAGGCCAGTCAATGATGTCATCCTAACCTGAAGTTTCTTAGAGCACTTCCTCTCGTGGTCACAAGTTGACTTGGCATTAAAAAACAAGAGGTGGTCTGAATCATGTAGCTTTGATGACTTGTATAACAAACTAAGGTCACTTGAACTTGATGTCAGAATTGGTCATAGTTATGGTGTGAAAGCTGCTGCTGCTCCCACTCATTCTGCTTTCATCGGTGCTGCCAGCTCTGGCTCAAAGCTTAATTATTCTAATCAACAGAGTATTCCATCAGGTTCTCAGACATCTGTTCGTTCTGACAGCATAATGAAATGTGTTTTGCATTCTTTTGTTGCTGAGAATGAACCAGATCAAGATATGATCTATGAAGACTTTGACCAGGTTGTTTTTTTTTTTTTATTTATCAGTTGGAGATGGAAGAATTGGACTTGAAGTGGAAAAATGGCTATGCTCTCCTTAAGGATTAACAGATTTGAGAAGAAGGCCGACGAAGATGAACTATATAACCAAATCAGCAGCCTGCCCGATTTGACAGAATGAAGGTTAGATGCTACAAATGTCTTCAATTGGGACATTTTGCTAGGGAGCTGTAATGTGAATGACTGTTGCTGATAAGGCCAGGTATTCTGCTTTATTATAGGTCATGGAGACAGTTACACAAGACGAACCAAAAGCTTTGGTTCTTAGTTGATTCCATGGTGAAATGGTCGGGATATGCTGGCCAGGGAAAACACAAGACTGTTGAGGTGAGAAGGTATATTGGATGATGGTTGGACTTCATGATGATAATGGTGGTGCTGATGTCTCTGAGGCTGCTGCTGAGTTTGCTATGATGGGGATTTCTCCTAAGGTACAAAATTGTCCCCTTGGTTGTGATTCTAAACTTAATGATCTAACTAATATGTATAATAATCTTGATAGATTGTATAATGATTGTTACATTAAAGTTCAGGCATATCAGAATGTTGTTAAAAATATTAGGAATCAAAAAAATTGGTACCATAAAACTCAGATTGCATTAGAAGAAAAGATTAGGATTTTATCTGCTAATCTAGAAAACACCACTAACACATTGAGTTATACTGAAAAATTACATGATCAGGCACAAAAAGAAAAGAAAGAATGGGAAGTTAAGTTTGAAGCGATTTAGCTAGTTTGAAAAGTGGAAGGAGTTTCCACAGAACTTGATAAAAAGTTGATAATAGCTCTATGTTACAAAGAACTAAAATTGTCTAGTTTTAAAGAGTACTTTGAAACGCGGAGTGTTTTTAATTTGTCTCACCTAGTGTCTTTGTATTTAACCCAGAACATGTTGGAGGAGATACCTCTTTCTCATGGTTTGTCAGGTGGGGAGATGATGTAGTTCATCCCTCCATTCACTGGAAACTTATTTTGACCACCCCATACAAGTCTGAGCATAGAGGAAAACAAGTAGTTATGGGTCAAAGTCTGATAATAAAATCTTTGAAATACTCTTTCAGAATCTAATGACTTTGTCTCTTGTGGCTAACATTGACATGTCGTTCAGATCAGAGAACCTATGCATCCTGTGATTCAAGCCTCAAGAACGAAGACAAAGACTTCCCACCTGCTGTTGATATCAAGACTTTGCCAGAGTTATGTTGATGACACAAATTCATGCTGGCAGTCCTCGTTTTTCTTGTTTGGAGAATGTATAAATTCCTAGGATCTTTTGTAATAAAAGTGGAATGAACAATAGGAATGTGTGTAAAAACAATTCTGTGCGTGTTAAGAAATGTTTTGTTTGTGGTAGTAAATTGCATTTGATTAAAGATTGTGACTTTTATAATTGTATTGAGTCTGTCCCTTGTAAATCTAAAGCAGCATCTGTTCCTGCTGGTAGTAGGAATTCACCAGCATCTGTTACTGCTGGTGGATCTGATCCTGCTGCTAGTAGAAACAAACCAGCAGTCAATTCTGCTGGTAGACCAAATCCTGCTGGTTGGTCTAAAAGGCCAGCACCTGTTCTGTGGTGAGGACTGTTTTGCTGGTTGGCTTAATCCTGCTGCTAGACCATATTTCAGACCATCATCTGTATATTTTAATAATATGTATTGGCCTAACTTATATGACCCTATGTATAAGGGACAATGGGGTACTGCTGTTAAGACCTCAGCAGATTACTCTTGGAGGAATAAAAGACCACAATTTTGGGGGTCCAAGAGTAATGGTGGATCTCATCAATCCACATGGTTTCACACTTAATGATCCACAAGGCAGGCTCAAGTCAGAACTGGCTTGGGTCTCTCAAGTGTACTAATGTTGTTGTTGTATGATTGTTTGCCGGTGAATCCTAGTACAGATAATGACATAGGTATAGTTGACAGTGGTTGCTTAAGAAGTATGACAGGAAACAAGGAGAAGCTTAATGATTTTGTGTAGGTCAAGGGAGGCATTGTCAAATTTGGAGGTGGAGATGGCAGAATATCAGGAAAAGGCACCATAAGGACATCAAAGCTTGACTTGTGAAATTGTCTTACTATGTTGAAGAGTGCAGCACTTTAACTCCTGTTCTTGTATCAAAATTTGTGATAAAAAAGAACAAGTTCTCTTCATAGAACTGACAATGTTTGGTGCTAACAGAAGACTTTCATATTCCCTGATGGAGTACAGGTGGTACTAAAGAATTCCTAGGAAATGTGATCTCTACACCTTAAGCATTCAGAAAACTACAACCAGAACAATTGTTACTTGTTTAGTAGCAAACGCATCCTTGGATGAAATCCACCAGATGGCACAGAAAGGATGGTCATGTGAACTTCAAAACAATCAACAAGTTAGCTAAGGAAGGTCTGGTTGATGGGTTACCTCTCAAGGTGTTCACCAATGAAGACAACTGTGTTGCCTGCAACAAAGGAAAGCAAACATAAAGGCTTACTTACAAGCATATTTCTGCTGTGAGACTTATTTCTGAAACTCTGCAATTGCTGCATATGGACCTTTTTGGTCCTACCAATATAAGGAGTATTGACCAGAAGTACTACTCCTTAGTGGTTACTGATGACTTTAGCAGGTTTACTTGGACTTTCTATGTGAGTACTGGATGAAACATTTTATGTCCTTAAGAATTTATTTCCTTAATAGCTAACCAGTAAATATAAAGGTTAAGAATAAGGTGTAATATGGGACAGAGTTCAAAAAATGCCAAAACTTATAGCACTCTGTGGGGAAAAGGAATTAAGACGGGACTATGTACTCCAGAAAACCCACAACAGAATGGGTTGTGAGAGGATAAATAGACTCTTTATAGAGGCTGCTTGAAACCATGTTGGCTGTCTCTTATATACTACCATGTTTTGGACTGAGGCTGTTAGCACGGCTTGCTATGTTTTAAACAGGGTGTCTATTACTAATCCTCATAATAAAACACCCTATGAATTGATATCTGGGAAGGTTCCTCAGATAGGTCATCTTAAACCTTTTGGGTGTCAAGTAACTCCTTAATACAAGTGACCATTTGGGAAAATTTGAGGGTAAAGCTGATGAAGGTTATCTTGTTGGTTATGCTCCAAATAGCAAGGCCTATAGGGTTTATAATTTAACTAACAAGAGGGTAGAGGAAACCATGAATCTGAGATTTTTAGAAGATAAACCCAATGTTCAGGGAATTGGTCATGAGTGGTACTTTGACCTTGACTATTTAACTGATTCATTAGGTTATACTCGTTTTAAAACTGACAAACCTGCAGGTACACAAGAAACTAACATAAATGCAGGTACACAAGATCATGACTCAGATTCAGAAGTGGATGAGCAAGTGATAGTGGTTCCTTCATTTCCTTCTAACAGTTTTGCAGGTCCTTCATCAAGCAATGGTCCTGGTGTTATGGAACGCAATGCAGATTATGCAGAAGAGCTTGCTAAGCTTCAACGACAAGAATATGAAGCTAAGGACGCAGCTGCACGATATGGTTATTTGTTCTCACAAGAAACAGCAGAAATACTAAGTCAAGCTGAAGCTGAAATTCGAAACCAAGGTGTTTCTGCTGATAGGGATCCTGCTGGCATTGATTCTGCTGGTGGTGTATCTGCTGGTAGTACTTCTGCTGGTAGTCTTCAACCTGCTGGTAGTTATGAACCTACTGGTAAGGGCAATCCTGCTGTCAGTACATCTGTTTCTGCTGACTTCATTCCTGTACATGCTGATGAGTCTACACTTCCTCCTGGTCAATCATTGGGCTCAAGTGAAAACACTACACGATTTCCAGTCCCTTCTGATGTGTGCAAGGATCAACTCTCATCTGGCATCTTCACATCTTCCTCTTATGATGATGATTTTAGTGCTACTCTTACAAATTTAGCACCTGCTGTGGAAGTGAATCCAGTTCCTACAAAAAGGGTGAATACAATTCATCCTCAGTCACAGATTATTGGTGATCTTGCTTCTCCAGTTCTGACAAGAAGCAGAGCTCAAAAATCCAAGTTTGGTGAAAGTGCTTTCATTGGATATATTCAAGATCAACAAAGGACCAATCATACAGACCAACTTCATTGTCTGTAGACAACCAGAGCACCATATGCATTGTGAAGAACCCAGTCTTTCATCAGAGGACCAAGCATATTGAGATTAGGCATCACTTTATAAGAGATGCCAATGAGAAGAACTTGATACAGGTGCTGAAGATTCACACCGATGATAATGTGGCTGATTTACTGACCAAGGCATTTGATGGACCAAGATTTGAGTATCTGGTGGTCCATATTGGGATGGTGAATCCCTCTTTCATGAATTGAGGGGAGGTATAAGCCTAAGGGGAGGCTTGTTGTTGTATAATTGTATATTCTAACTTTCTTGCAGGTGGATATGATTCCAGGTAGTCAATACTGCTGCTAGTTGTATATTCTTCCTGCTGACAGGCTGGTTTCTGCTGGTAGTACTTGTTTCTGCTGGTAGCTATGGATTATGCTGATGGTTCCGTGTTTATGCTGGTGGGCATACTTCTGCTGGTGGATTCATTTCTGCTGATGGGGTGTGTGTTCCTGCTGTCTGCATGGTTTCTGCTATTGGTTGACTCTTTCTGTTGGCTAAATACATTCTTGTTGCTGGCGTTGTTTATGCTGTCGATACATCTATTTATGCTGCTGAACTGATTGTGCTGGTAGTATCAGGTTTCTGCTGGCTGATTTATTTCTGCTGGTAGTAACTTGTTTCTGCTGTCTCAACTTAGTTTCTGCTGTGCTCAGTTTGATATTGCTGGTTGGTTGGTCTCTGCCACTAGTCACTCAGTTTCTGCTGTTTAAATGGTGATTGGCGGCTACCACTTGCCTGACCAGGCGGCGTCCAAGTTGCTTTTCACTTAATTATTTCAACTTCCAAGGTTAAACTTTTACCAATCAAATTAAAAGGTTC
>BQNB010002791.1:0-73502 GCA_026074375.1 Tanacetum coccineum
TTTTCATTGAAACTATTAATTGTATTCGGTTGAAAACTTAGTTTATTTTAAATGTATCAAATGATCACTTTTTTAACGAATCATATAGAGGTCGTTCTTTATATCTTGTGTTCATGTGCTATGAAGTCACTACCCCAGTTACCTTTTTGTTATGATATTTTGGGGGTGTGACAACTAAGCTCATGACACCGAAGCTGTAGTGTAGTATAGGCAAGACTCGAGGGATTGATCGTTCTCTAGGGGAATACTAAGGTTGGTTCAAATTGTATGTCACTAATATCTAAGGGTTGAGAGAATAGTATTTTTGTGTTTTTATGTTTTTTAGATAGTAAGTAAAATTAATATGTTGATAGAGGTGGTTTAAGCTAAACTAAACTACTCCTAATTATGCAATAAAAGTAAAACTTGGATTAATATGAAGCACTTGCTTCCAAATACTTTGAAATAATCTAGAGTAGGTTTCCTACCTCTCAAGATTTCGTATGTTGTTTTTCCTATGATTGGTCTAATCAAAATTGTATTGATTATATAAGTTGAAGTGTCTACCACGTTGCACCAAAACTTTTATGGAATGGATTGTTCATTTAACATGGTTCTACTCATTTCTTGTAAAGTGCGGTTTTCCTTTCTACGACCCTATTTGATTGTGGAGTACGTAGAGAAGAGAAATTATGAGTAATTCCATTAGAGTCACAATAAACTCCGAATTGCAATCCATTATCAAATTACCGACCATGATTCTTCCTAACAGAGACTAATGAACAACCTAATTAATTTTGCACCTTTTTACTAAAAATCTCAAATTGCTCAAAAGCCTCATTTTTGTTTTTAAGAAATCTTGTCCAAGTAAACCTAGATTAGTCATCTACTATTAACAAGGTGTAATGATTTCCTCCATAACTTTGTATGGCGGATGGACCAAATAGATCCATATGTAAAGGTTCTAAGTATCTAGTCGTTGAGACCATTTTCTTAGCTTTGTAACTAGCGTGAGCTTGTTTTCTAATTTTACAAACGTCATGTTGATCAAACTTAAGCTTAGGTAAATTTCTAACTAGTTCCTTAGACGCTAAGGATTAAATTAAACGCATATTTGCATGACCTAATCTCATATGCCATAAGGTAGAGTTTTCGTCAATTGTTGTAAGATAAATTTTGTCTTTCAGCTTATTTCATAATTTCATCACATATAAGCTACTTTTTCTAATACCCTCTACCTATGGTCTTTCCATCCTTATTTATTTCACTATCGTGCTCGGAAAATGTTACCTAGCACTTGTTATCACATATTTGACTAACACTTAACAAATTAAATCCTAAGTTATTTACATGCTCAACATTTGCAATGTTAAGGGAGTCATGATAAATCGTACATTTGCTAATGATGTTTCCACATAAGTTACTACCAAAAATTACGTTACCTCCATTGTATGCTTCATATGTAGATAATAGCTGTTGGGATTAAAAGTCTTCTTGATGTTGTTTGGATTACTGCTGCTTAGCTGGAGTTAGTACTGCTAGTGAAGATTTAGTGCTGCTCGTAGATTTCAAAGAAAATATGCTAAGTGTTTACTACTGCTAGTACACAGTTAGTACTTCTAGTAAATATTAGTACTGCTAGTGAAATTATTCTAAGTAGTTACTACTGCTAGTGATAAGTTACTACTACTAGTACAAAGTTACTACTGCTCAAGGTTAAGACTCCTCAGAGATAAGTTAATGCTGCTAAGGTTAATAAGTTAGTACTGTTTGGTGTTAGTACAGCTTATATGATATGTATTAAGTTATTTATTTATAGAAAAGATTATGGATACTTAGGCAAGTATTGTAAGCCGACTAGGACTCCTTGGTGTATAAAAGGAGGTCCTAGGGCATGGAGTTTGATGTATCAAAATCATATTTTATCAATATTAGTCTTATAATTCATAGCTTTAAGGTCTTTGTAACCCTAATAATTTGAGAGTATTCGTATAATTATCATTAATAATATTGGAGCTTATTTGTTTTAAATTACTGTTTCATTGATAATTCTTCTTAATATTAAAGATTAGATTTCACATAATCTTTAATACATTCAAACAAAGATACATTCAAACAAAGTTTCTACTATAGTTGTGTTAGATTTATCTAATATAACTAAACCTTAAATGAGCTTAAGGAATTCGATCTATTGAAGTGGGATCAACAAGTGGTATCAGAGCTTGTTGAGAAGCTTTGAATAAGAAGAACTTGTTTTTGCTAAAAGATATGGATCAAGATTCTGCACACATGGTGGCTGCATCCAAAGTTCCCATGCTCAAACCTGGTGAGTATGAGATCTGGAGGATGAGGATTGAACAATATATCCAAAAAAAGATAAAGACATATGTAACTATGGGAAGTCATAGAGAATGGTGCAACCTTACCAAAAACAACAACTGTGGAAGGTGTTGTGACAGTGATGCCTATTACAACTACTGAAGAAAAGGCCTCAGAGAAGATAGAGGTGAAAGCTAGAAGTACTTTAAGGATGGGCATTCCACTGCACATCAGTTAAAGTTTAACTCTATAAAGGATGCTAAGAAGTTGCTGGAAGCTGTAGAAAAGAGATTTGGTGGGAATGCAACTACTAAAAAGACTCAAAGGAATCTCTTAAAGCAGCAATATGAAAACTTCACTGCTCCAAGCTCAGAGATGCTTGATCAAACTTTTGATAGGCTTCAAAAGCTTGTGAGTCAGTTAGAGCTTTTGGATGAAAAGCTTTTACAAGAAGATGTTAATCAAAAGTTATTAAGAAGTTTGTCACCTGAGTGGAACACACATGCTGTTGTGTGGAGGAATAAAGCTAATTTGGATACAATGAGCATGGATGATCTCTACAACAACCTCAAGGTGTATGAACCAGAAGTTAAAGGGATATCTAGCTCAAGTTCAAGCACACAGAACATGGCTTTTGTGTCCTCTTCAAATAACAACACTAGCAGCACTAATGAAGCAGTTAATACTGCTCATGGAGTTTCTAATGCTAGCACTTAAGTTAATGCTGCTTACTCTACAAGGGGGGGAAGGAGAGATAGATAACTATAGTGATCTAGTTATTATGCATTTTTTTGCTAGTCACCAAATAGTCCTCAACTTAAACATGAGACTTGCAACAAATCCATCCAATGACATGGAGAGATAGATCTATATGAAAATGGCCATGATGACTATGAGGGCTAGAAGTTTTCGATGATACAGGAGAAGCTTACTGTTAATGGCAATAGACTATTGGTTTTGATAAGTCCAAAGTGGAGTGCTACAACTCCATAAGAGGGACTTTTGTAGGAGTGTAGAGCTCTAAAAATCAATATAACAAGAACAAGAAAGCTCAAGAAGGAGAGTACATGTGGAAACATCTACTACTAAAAGCTTGGTGTCTGTATGGCCTTGAGGATATGACTGGAGTGATCAGGCAGAGGAAGGGCCTAATTATGCACTCATGGCTTTCTCATCTTCAAGTTCTAACTCAGAGGTATCTAATGATTCTATTTGTTTAAAAACTTGTCTGAAAACTGTTGAACTTCTTAAATCTCAAAATGATCAACTATTAAAAGATTTAAAGAAATCTAAGTTAATGGTTTTAGGTTATAAGACATGTTTAGAGTCAGTGGAAGAAAAACTTGAAGTTTATAAAGCAAATGAGTCTATTTATTTACAAAATATTAAGGGCTTAAAATTTGAAATTCATATAGGAGAAATAACTATTAGAGAGATTAGGAAGAAGCTTAAAATAGTTCAAAAAAAAGATGGAATTCAACTTAATGTAGATAAATTTGAACATGCATCTAAAAGTTTAAACAAGCTCATAGAGTGTCAGATAGTTGACAATTGCAAGAAAGGTTTAGGCTATGAAAATTATCATCAGTTCTACCTCCCTACACAAGGGGAAAATTTTCATGCCCCCACACCGACTTTTCTTTACTGGTTTAGATGAGTTTGTTAATGAGCCTGTAGTTGAGAACTGTAAAACTATGTCTAGTGAAAAAGAGCTTAAGATAGTTAGGAAATGTGATGATGCCTCAATTATTGAAGAATGGGTATAAGATGATGAGGAAGAGAATGTGTCTCAGAATAAAACTAAAAAGAAAATAGTTAGGCCTATATGTTAAGAAAGAGTTAGTGAAATCTAAACAACAGATAAAACTTCTAGGAAAACTGTTAAACAATATTGATCACATAGGCAAAAACACATCACTTCTAAGAGCAAACAAAGAAATTGGAACATATATGATGGTCTCAAAAACTTGGAAGCATTTTTGAGATGATAATAATGCTTTGTTAGTGTGTGATGCTTTGATCATGTGTAGTTGTTGCAATTAACATCAAAAACATTTTCAAATCAAAGGATGGTAAAACCTTTTTGACAATGCAAAAGGGTGAATCATCCAAAACTTTGCTAAAAAGACCACCCTGTGCTAAAAGAACATGTTCCTAAGAGCAGTTACTAATGAAAGTCCTGGCTTACGTATCGAATTAATACGCAGACAAAATAGTTCTAAAATAGCAGTATTGGTTAATACTGCTAGACAAGTTAATACTGCTCACTCAAAAACAACAGTGAATGATGCTAGACCAATGTCATATCTTTCTAAAATAGCACATTCAACTGTTAAGAGGCCCATTCATAAGAACACAACATTTAAAAACAGTAATATTAATCAAAGGGTTAATACTGTTAGGGGTAAGAATTTTAATATCGCTAGGCCAAAAAACAGTATTAATGTGTTAAGAGAAATACTTTTAATGTTGTTAAGGCCTTCAGCTTGTTGGGTTTGAAACCAAGACATAAAGATTTGTAGACCATGTTTCTAAACACAACAGTGCATCAATCACCCTAAAAAAGTTTGATTATATTGATGCACAAGGCAGATCCAAGTCAGTGATGGCTTGGGTCCCCAAAAGAAACCTATTTTCTTATCTAATGTTGCAGGCCAAAAAATTTTTTTTCCACAAAATGGATTTACAGGATCAAGGAGTGATTGATAGTGGATGCTCAAGGCACATGATAGGGAACATGTCCTATCTTACAGACTATGAAGAGATAGATGGAGGATATGTTGCTTTTGGAGGGAACCCCAAGATGGAAAATCACAGGAAAAAGGTACCATTAAACTGTAATGCTAGATTTTTGAAATGTGTATTTTTGTTAGAGAGTTAAAGTTTAATTCTTTTTAGTGTCTCACAAATGTATGATAAAAAGAATAGAGTTCCTTTAAGACACTGAATATATGTTTTATCTCAAACTTTAAGTTAATTTGATGAAAGTCCAAGTTTTACTTGAGATCCTAGAAAGACAATATGTAATATGTGTTGATTTAAAGAACATAAGTTCCAAAAGTGAGTTTTAACTTGCCTTTTTGCTAAAGCCCCATCTGAAGAAATCTAAACTCTGGCATAGAAGGCAGGACACTTAAAGTTTAAAACCATGAATAAATTCGTTAATGGAAATCTAGTAAGAGTATACCTTCCAAACATTTTGAATATCCAAACGTGTTGTTGCTAGTCAAAAGGAAAGCCAAGCATAGACTTCTTGTAAGTTCCAGAACATAAACTCCATCAGTCTTCCTTTACATTTGTTGCATATGGACTTGTTTGGTCCAACATTTGTAAAAAGCCTTATGAAGAAAATGTATTGCCTAGTTGTCATAGATGATTACAGTAGGTTTACATGGGTTTTCTTTCTAGCTACTAAGGATGAGACTAGTGGCATTCTTAAGTCCTTTATAACTGGGATAGAAAATCTAGTAGATCACAAGGTTAAGGTGATTAGATGTGATAATGGAACTGAGTTTAAAAACAGAGAAATGAATCAGTTTTGTGAGATGAAGGGTATTTTGAGACAATTTAGTATAGCTAGAACTCCTCAACAAAATGGAGTTGCTGAGAGGAGGAATAGGACACTAATTGAGGCTGCTAGGACTATGCTAGCTGATTCTAAGTTGCCAGCTACTTTTTGTGTAGAATCAGTTAATACTGCTTGCTATGTGCAAAATAGAGTGTTAGTAGTTAAGCCTCATAACAAGACCCCATATGAACTTTTTCATGGTAGAACACCAACTTTAAGTTTTATGAGACCATTTGGGTGTCCTGTTACCATTCTCAATACCATAGATCACTTAGGCAAATTTGATGGTAAGGCTGATGAAGGTTTCTTTATTGGATACTCTTTGAATAGTAAAGCCTTTAAGTAACAATAGTAGAACAAGGGATAGTGGAAGAAAACTGCATATTAGTTTAGTGAGAGTACACGTAATGTTGTAGGTAGTGGACAGATTGGCTATTTGAATATTGATGCCTAACAAGAATCAATGAATTATGAGCTAATTGTTGCAGGAACACAGTCTAATGGTTTTGCATGTACAAAAGCAAGTGATAATGCAGGTCAATGATACCATTATGGACTGCTTTAACCACCATATTTCCAGATCAAAGAGTTCTCATGATGATGGATCCAAACCTTCAAGTGATGATGGAAAGAAGGTTGATGAAGATCTAAGAAAAGAAAGTGAATGTAATGATCAAGAGAAGGAAGATAATGTTAACAACACTAACAATGTTAATGTTGCTGGCATAAATGAGGTTAATGTTGTTGGTGGAAAAACAAGCATTGAACTTCCATTTGATCCAAATATGCCTGCTTTGGAAGATTATAGCATATTTGACTTCTCAAGAGATGATGAAGATGATGGTGTAGAGGCTGACATGAACAATTTGGATACAACAATCCAAGTCAGTCCTATTCCAACTACAAGAATTCATAAAGATCATCCTCTTGATCAAGTGATTGGAGATTTGCAATCAGCTACACAAACAAGAAAGATGTCAAAGAATTTAGAGGAACATGGGTTTGTTAGTACTATTCAACAAAGAACAAACCATAAAGACCTTCAAAACTGCTTGTTTGCTTTTTATCACAGGAAGAACCTAAAAAGGTAATTCATGCATTGAAGGATCCAAGCTGGATAGAGGCTATGCAGGAAGAGCTTCTACAATTCAAGTTACAAGAAGTTTAGACTTTAGTGGATTTACCAAATGGAAAAAGGGCTATAGGCTCTAAATGGGTTTTCAGGAATAAAAAGGATGAAAGGGGAATTATGATAAGAAATAAAGCAAGATTGGTTGCTCAAGGATACACACAAGAAGAAGGGATTGACTATGATGAAGTCTTTGCCCCTGTTGCAAGAATTGAAGCAATTAGGCTATTTTTAGCTTATGCTTCATTTAAAGATTTTGTGGTGTATCAAATGGATGTAAAAAGTGCTTTTCTCTATGAGAAGATTGAAGAAGAGGTGTATGTATGTCAACCACCAGGATTTGAAGATCCAGACTTTCCTGATAGAGTATACAAGGTTTAAAAAGCACTTATAGACTACATCAAGATCCTAGAGCTTGGTATGAAAACCTTGTCAACATAATCGTTGGACAATGGTTTTAAAGAGGGAACCATTGACAAGACCTAATTCATCAACGGCACAAAGGTGGATATTTGCTGGTCCAAGTGTATGTGGATGCTATTATCTTTGGTTCAATAAAGAAGGAGCTATGCAATGCATTTGAGAAGTTGATGCATGAGAAATTTATAACATATATGGTATATAAGATTTTTGGTAGATTACAAAAGTGGGAAAGTATAAAAACAAGGTTACATATGGACTTAACAAAGTCATTCAAAGATTCTGTCCAAAATTCGAAAATAAACATATCTATTTTATATTTTTATAAAATAATACGTCTCATGACGATTCCAAAAAGCTAAGAAACTTGAAAAACGGATAAATAACGAAAAAGTTACGGTAAAAACAAGTTATACGTTAATAAACGGAGTCGTAAAAGAATTTTTATAAAAACTTTTTATAAAAATTATTCAAACAGCAAGTTTGGTATTTTTAACAAATTATACATATTTTTAGGATTCCAAAATGATAAGAATCGTAATTTTTCAATTAATAACGAACGAGTTATGAATTTCGCGAGTTTACGACAATTAATACTTTTATAAAACTATTTTTATAAAAGTTACTGTTCATGACAGAAACTTTTATTTTTGTAAACCTCATAAATCATTAGAACTTTCAATTACGAGAACGTCCTCGAAAGAATCACTAAAAACGGAGCTATAACGAATAAAATACGACGTTTACGGGTTTTACGACAATTAAATCGATAAAAATATATATAAGGTCTGATGTGAACAGTAATTTTTACTGTTCACCAGTAGGTCCGAAATTCGAAAATGTCAATTTATGATAACTCGTCTTGATACGAAAAGATGGACATAAGAAACGCGAGAATCGGGTTTAAAACGCGAAAGTTACGCCAGTTTTGCTAAAACGGTAATTATAAACGTTTTTACTTATTAAACGTAATTTTACCAAAACCGTTAGTTGGTGATTGAGCTATATAGAATATTATGTGGTTATCAAAGTACTATATTACTAGGGAGTTTCATAATGAGGCCTCTTCGGATGGCGTTTCGACGAGTTGTTGGATTTACGATTTAAAGTGTCCTAACTCCTCGAACGTCATGTCATGACCTCTTTAATTATGATAGCCCGAACGATAGTACGATATAATCTATAGGATTACATTCAATGTTATCAATTAAAGTACTCGGTACTTATACGACCTATGATAATTTAGGTTGCATTCGATCTTTTACGTGACGCATTATCTGCGATATTTGGATTATCAGAACTCAAGGTGAGTTCATAGCCCCACGTTTTACATGCTTTTGTTTTTACAAAGTTTTTGTAAACTTTTTTCGGGGTGAGAATACGTGCTCGTTTTATTACATAAACTTATTGATTTCTATACATAAGCATTACATGACTATTTTTACTACAAGCTTGATTTGTTTACTACATGATTTGAGATCGTTGAATACCTATTTTTGAAACCGTGAATTTTAGACATGATTGTTTTACTATAGACACAAGTGTTTACAAAGTGTATTGCTATCCGATTACTGCCTGAATATTATAGCTAAGTTACCTTATTGCCCTTGAGTCCCAGCTTATCATGAACCGTAATATGGCTATGTAGTAATCGCGTTTGAGTTGAGTATAATCAATCGTGATTGACAATCCCCAACTTTACTGGGTCACTATTTTGATTCGGGTGCATTTAACATTGAGAGGTGTTTAGGTGTTGGCAAGCACCTATATTTCTGATTGGGCACAATCTCGTTAAGGCTTCGGGGTCATGAGCTAGTGCAATAATACATGTTATATATTATAGACTTGGAGAATGTGTTATCCCTAGTCTACCTTACTTGTTTTGGACTCTGAATACTACTTAGTCCACCATCTACTTCGATCTTGTGGTCCACTACTGAAAATTACTAAGATTTAATAAATCACTCTTGGATTTCGGAAATAACACTTTGAAATGCCGTAACGCTTCTTACTACTGGCATATTGTCTTAAATAATTCAACAATGATTTTACATAAACCCATGAATTCACCAACATTATTGTTGACTTTAGCATGTATTTTCTCTGTTAATTATTTGCTAGTTGTATCATTGGACATTTGAGTCACGCGGATATGTTTTTGTAGGCTTAATAAACTTTGTAATACCATTCGACAAACGTTTATTTATATTGTTAAACAATTTGAAGCCATGGGCTTATGTAACAAACAAGTATTTTGTTAATCCAATGTATTTTTTTAACGACACATTTAGTGGTCGTTCTCATATCTTGTGCTATTTAACTATGAAGTAACGCCCTCGGATATTCAACATTCCGCTGCAACCCACATTTGGGGGGGTGTTACATGGGGTTCGTCGGCTTGATGTTTTTAATAAAGCCCTTATGGTTCCTCTTATTTGGAATCTTCTATCTAGAAAGGAGTCGTTGTAGGTTAAATGGATTCACGAATACAAATTGAGAGGTAGGCACTTCTTTGATATTCCTTACCATAGATGTATGACGTGGGGATGGAAGAAACTTCTCCTGCTTAGACCTCTTGTTCGTGAGTATATTAGGTATTGTATTGGTGACGGTGCTACGTGCTCTCTTTGGTTTGATAGATGGTTATCTACACGGCCTCTTGCTGAAGTTGTATCTAACCGTGACTTACATAGCGCTGGTTTCACCCTTTCTTCTAAGGTTAAGGACATCGTAAGTAATGGAAATTGGTCTTGGCCTGGTGAGTGGTACACTAATACCTATCCTTAATCGCCTTGTTGTTCCTTTCCTTATGAATATGGAAGAACCGTTTAGAGTGGCATAACAGTTGGGGGTTATAAAAAACCTTTTTCTGTTAGTGCGTTTGGAATTGCATTTCGGTCTAGGAGCTGCTTTGGTTGATTGGTATAACGGGGTTTGGTTAGCTAATTGTATTTCCAAGACATCGTTTCACATGTGGTTAGTTTGCAAAGCGTCGTCTTAAAAAACTCAAGATCGTTTGCGACATTGAACGTTAAGGAAATACTTATGAGGTGCATTGGCCCCACTGTGTGATGCCAACTGGATGCATGAGCATCTTTATTTTTTGAAGTTTCTAAGCATGTGTGGGATGCGATGAAGGTTTTGTCTGGTCTTCCTAATGTGATTGGTTCTATTTCGGTCATTGTAGATGTGCTTATTCCTATTGCGCAGCGAAGATCAATTCGGAGTGTGGTTGCCAAGCTTGTTGTGGTCGCGTATTCCTACCATATTTGGGAAGAGCATAACCTTTGTTTATTCACTAATCAAAAAAGGACTCATGTTCAGGTTACGGACAAGATTAAGTCTTATATTAGACTTAAGCTTCTCTCATGTGTGTTTAAGAAGTCGAAGGATGTTGTTTGGTTAAAGTGCCTTTGGGATCTCCCTGATTGATTATCTCTATGGTGTTTTTTTGCTCCTTTGTTAGGTGGTCTGTTAGGTGTTTATGTTCGTTAAAATGGTTGTTTCCTATTGGTGTCATTGGTTTTGTAATTGTTAAGATTCCATATTGTAGCATGTCACATGTGGTTTAGAGGAAGTTCAAGCTATGCTTGAGGTTAATGTGGTACTTCAGCCACATTCCATTGTTCTTAAATGATTTTTTGGTGTAATATATTTTACCGGGGATTATTGTACCTTTTACCCAAAAAAAAATTATGATAAATTTTCCAAAATCATAAGTTTTTCAAAGATTTTTGAAAAATATGATTGTACAACCAAACTAATGTAACAACAATTGGATGGTCACTAAGCCACTCACTCCTCATTCTGTTCAGTGCAGAAAATGGCCAAAACCAGACATGACTTAGACCATTTACCCAATTAAGTATAATAGATAGTCATAAACCACTTTCAACTATTTTTGAAACAATCTTTTCAAAACTTTGAATTTTGCCTTTGTTGAGACATGAGAATCTATGATCACAGACAGTTGAATCACCATGTTTATTTATTTTTCTCAAATCATTTGAATCATTGATCACCGAATGAAAAATTTAGCTATGTAAAACATATTCTTATATACGATAATTGGATGGTCAGTAGATTGCTCAATCCTCATCCTTTTAATTTTAGGAAACGGTCGTAACTGGACACAATCTTCATCATTTGACCCTTGTATCAATATAGAAATATGATTTTGAAACTAAATTTATCATTGGTTTTCATAAAAAGCCATTTTGTTTTAACGATTAAGCCTATTTTGAGTATTCAAAAAAGTTTAGCCCATTAAGATTGTTTTCCAAAACCCAAGCTAAAAGCCTAATTTTGCCTTACGAAACCCATCTATCAACCCATACAAAACTTATCATTTTGGCCTAATATTGTTTATAAAACCATTTTAATGAGCCATACCAAACCGAAACCTTAAACCATTACTTTTGTAAACATATTTATCAAAGAAAAATGATAAACTGGAAGATTTGTTTTCATTTTCAGCTTGTTTTTATCATTTATTCACAATCTAAGACTTGTTCTTATGTCTGAAAACAATATTTCAAGTTTACAAAACCTTTCAAGGTTACAAAACCTGATGATCTTAGTCCATAAATGATATTTTCGGTGATCAATCCATTTTGTTGGGATTAAAAGTCTTCTTGATGCTGTTTGGATTACTGTTGCTCATGTTTATGTTAATACTGCTCAGCTGAAGTTAGTAATGCTAGTGAATATTAGTTCTGCTGATGAACTTCAAAGATAATATGCTGAGTAGTTACTACTGCTAGTACAAAGTTAAGACGGCTAAGCTAAAGTTAATGATGCTAGTAAAAATATGCTTGAAGTTACTACTGCTAGTGAATATCAAGTTAATGCTGCTAGTTAGTACTGCTTATATGATATGTATTAGTTGTTTGTAGAAAATATTTTAGATACTTAGAAAAGTATTGTAAGCCGACTAGGAATCTTTGTGTATAAAAGGAGGTCCTAGGGTATAGAGTTTCATACATATTCGTAGTCGTATAATTCTTAGCTTCAAGGTCTTTGTAACCCTAATACTTTGAGAGTATTCGTATTATTATCATTAATAATAATGGAGCTTGTTTGTTGAATTATATGTTCATAGAATTACTGTTTTATTGATAATTCTTCTTAATATTAAAGATTAGATTCCGCATAATCTTTAATACATTCAAACAAAGTTTCTACTATAGTTGTGTTAGATTTATCTAATATAACTAAACCTTAAACGAGCTTAAGGAATTCAATCTATTAAAGTGGGATCAACAAGTGGTATCAGAGCTTGTTAAGAAGCTTTGAAAGAGAAGAATCTGTTTTTATATACAAGATCTTTTTTAAGAGATATCGATCAAGATTGCACACATGGTGGCTGCATCTAAAGTTCCCATGCTCAAACCTGGTGAGTATGAGATCTGGAGGATGAGGATTGAACAATATATCCAGATGATAGATTATGCACTGTGGGAAGTCATAAAGAACGGTGCAACCTTACCAAAAACAATAACTGTGGAAGGTGTTGTGACAGTGATGCCTATTACAACTGCTGAAGAAAAGGCTCAGAGAAGATTAGAGGTGAAAGGTAGAAGTACTTTAATGATGGGCATTCCCAATGAACATCAGTTAAAGTTTAACTCTATAAAGGATGCTAAGAAGTTGCTAGAAGCTATTGAAAAGAGATTTGGTGGGAATGCAGCTACAAGAAAGACTCAAAGGAATCTCTTAAAGCAGCAATATGAAAACTTCACTGCTCCAAGCTCAGAGATGCTTGATCAAACTTTTGATAGGCTTCAAAAGCTTGTGAGTCAGTTGGAGCTTTTAGATGAAAAGCTTTCACAAGAAGATGTTAATAAAAAATTATTAAGAAGTTTGTCACCTGAGTGGAACACACATGCTGTTGTGTGGAGGAATAAAGCTGATTTGGATACAATGAGCATGGATGATCTCTACAACAACCTCAAGGTGTATGAACCAGAAGTTAAAGGGATGTCTAGCTCAAGTTCAAGCACACAGAACATGGCTTTTGTGTCCTCTTCAAATAACAACACTAGCAGCACTAATGAAGCAGTTAATACTGCTCATGGAGTTTCTACTGTTAGCACTCAAGTTAATGCTAGTTACTCTACAAATATTGATAACTTGAGTGATGCTGTTATTTGTGCATTCTTTGCTAGTCAGCCAAATAGTCCTCAACTTGTACATGAGGACTTGCAACAAATCCATCCAGATGACATGGAAGAGATGGATTTGAGATGGCAAATGGCCATGTTGACTATAAGGGCAAGAAGGTTTTTGAAGAATATAGGAAGGAATCTTACTGTTAATGGCAATAAGACTATTGGTTTTGATAAGTCCAAAGTTGAATGCTACAACTGCCACAAGAGGGGACATTTTGCTAGGAAGTATAGAGCTCCAAGAAATCAAGACAACAAGAACAAGGAAAGCTCAAGAAGGAGTGTGCATGTGGAAACATCTACTTCCACAGCTTTGGTGTCATGTGATGGTCTTGGTGGATATGACTGGAGTGATCAGGCAGAGGAAGGGCCTAATTATGCACTCATGGCTTTCTCATCTTCAAGTCCTGACTCAGAGGTATCCAATGATTCTATTTGTTCAAAATCTTGTCTGGAAATTGTTGAACTTCTTAAATCTCAAAATGATCAACTATTAAAAGATTTAAAGAAATCTGAGTTAATGGTTTTAGGTTATAAGACAAGTTTAGAGTCTGTGGAAGAAAAACTTGAAGTTTATAAAGCAAATGAGTCTATTTATTTACAAGATATTAAGGGCTTAAAATTTGAAATTCATATAGGAGAAATAGCTATTAGAGAGCTTAGGAAGAAGCTTGAAATAGTTCAAAAAGAAAAAGATGGCATTCAACTTAATGTAGATAAATTTGAACATGCATCTAAAAGTTTAAACAAGCTCATAGAGTGTCAGATAGTTGACAATTGCAAGAAAGGTTTAGGCTATGAAAATTATAATGCAGTTCCACCTCCCTACACAGGAAATTTCATGCCTCCAACACCTGACTTGTCTTTTATTGGTTTAGATGAGTTTGTTAATAAGCCTGTAGTTGAGAACTGTAAAGCTATGTCTAGTGAAGAAGAGCCTAAGGTAGTTAGGAAGAATGATGATGCCCTAATTATTGTATAAGTGTTTTAACCATGTGGTTAGTATAAACATGTTTAAGTGCAAAATTAGGTTTCAAAAAGTCAAACTTATGAGTTACAAGTGAAATGGTAAAATAACATGTTTAATCTTGTTAACTTGGACTCACATGACAAAACATGACCTAATGGACTAATATATGTAAAGACATAAGATAATAAAGTTCTAATGGGTTTGTACAAAGTGGTAAAGCTAAAAAGTCCTAAAAACAAGTTTTAAACACATTTTAGAAAAAATATCTTAAGGGGCTGTTTGTAATTCGAAATTTACATATATGTTTTATGATTTTATAATTACTACATTGTCAAAGGATCGAGGGGTGATAAAGAACTCGAAAAACCAATTAATAACGAAGAAGATACGCCATTTACAAGTTTACGATAGTTAATACTTTTATAAAACAATTTTTTATAAAAAGTACTATTCACCACAGAAACTTATACTTTATAAACATCCATAATATGATAAAACTTTCAAGTTGAGAACGTGCTCCCCGAAAGAATCCTAATAACGAGTACAACGGAATAAGATTCGAAAAAACGGGTTTTGCGTAATAAAAAAGAATAATAAATAAATTTTATAGCTGTTGTGAACAGTAAAAACACTATTCATCACAGAATCTTAAAAACCTAAAAATGTGATTTTTTATGATCACTCGTCTTAATACGAAAGCGTGGGCGTAAGAAACGCAAGAAACGGGCTTAAAACGACAAAGTTATGTCATTTTTACTAAAGGCGTAATTATAAACGTTTTTACTTTATAATTACGATTTCACTTAAACGATTAGATGGTGATATAGGATATGATTATATATGTATATTAGTTATCAATAGTGCTATATTACTAGGGAATTTCATAATGAGGCTTCTTCGGATGGCGTATTGACGAGTTGTTGGATTTACGATTTAAAGTGTCCTAACTCCTCGTACGTCATGTCATGACCTCTTAAATTATGATAGCCCGAACGATAGTACGATGATAACTATATAGGATTATATACAGTTGTTGTTAGACAACGTACTTGAATACTGATTCGACCTATATTAACTAGGTTGCATTCGAGCGTTAGCGTGACGCATTTTTACTTGGGATATTTTGTTATCAATTTACTCACTCGAGGTGAGTTCATAGCCCCATGTTTTACAATTATTAATTTACAAGTTTTTGGGGTGAGAAACATATGCATGTTTTACAAATTGGACGCAAGTGTACATTTTATCATGATTACGTTTTGCCTAAGTAGCGATAACCCACTATGCCCATGAATCATGAACTATCAATTACTGGAATGTGAGCGCGAATGATTATAGATAGATCTATTTGGGATTGACCTCCCCGTTCGGGTGACTACTTATCACTGGAAACGACGTAATCTGTCGGATATTGGATGTTATGGGTTGAACATCATCACGGGCAATGTAGGCAATATTTATATATTGTATTCAATTATGTCGAGCTTCGGTGTCATAAGCTTAGGTAAAACGTAATTACATTTTGTGAGGTCTGCCATCTCGTGCATTTATCACTGGAAAGTCTTGCGGTCCTGCATATACATTTACATAAACCTATGAAATTCACCAACTTTATGTTGACATTTTTAAATGCAATGTTTTTCAGGTCATTAAGCACGAGGTGCGAAGGATACATTGGTGGTTATATTATGAAGTATTGCTTTAAAGATTTAGTGCATTACATTTTGTGTATTGTATGGGCTGGAAATCTTTGTAATAGTAACAAGTAAACAAGTAACTTCTGGCATTTTGTAAACACATACTTTATTAAATCCAATGTATTAGTTATAACGACTTTTTGGTCAATTCTTATATTTATTGTGTTAGTTGATCTGGAAGTACACGCCCCGGATCTTTTCCGCTGGGACCTATTTGGGGGTGTTACAGATTGGTATCAAGAGCCAAGGTTATAGAGAACCAGGTCAAATGTTTTTGCTGGACTATAACCATTTTCAAACATTGCATTCATACAAAGGGGTTTTTAAGGGACAGCATACACTAATTGTGCCATTGTCGGTTATGGCTGATGCATGATGATTGATATTCTGATTGAGACATGTTATAATATAAATGTATTATTAATATAAGAGTCTTATATTAGCATACTTATATAAAGCTATTATGATTTCAGATATTATCATGTTCAGATTTGTGCATCTAACAGTTACATTACACATCAGTATCCTGAGGACGATTCAGACATGGCTCTCAGGAGTCGATGGACCACCTATTATGCCAGAGGGACCCATATGCTTACATAATGGCTGCTTATGAGGTTCCACCATCGCCAGACTACATACCTGGCCCTGAGGTTCCACCGTCGCCTGACTACATACCTGGCCCTGAGGGACCACCATCACCAGACTACGTGCCTGGCCCGGAGGAGCCAGAGCAGGCACCACCCTCACCCGTTTATTTACCTTATGTACCGGAGCCAGTGTACCCGGAGTATATACCACCTAGATGATGTCTTTCTAGCTGAGGAAAGCCATTGCATGCTGCTACCTCACCTACTGCTGAGTCACCAAGATACATTCCCGAGTCTGATCCAGAGGAGGATCCCGAGGAGTATCCAGCTGACTACCCTGCTGGCAGGGATGATGATGATGAGGAGGAGGAGGAGGGCACAAGCTCGGCCGACTTTTCCACTGTACACCGTATGACCGCCAGGATATCTATCCGGGACGAGCCATCCATATCACTTCCTCCTAGGGAAGAGGTCGAGAGACTTCTTGCCTTAACCACCCCACCACCATCACCACTTACTCCACTATCATCTCCATTACCACAGATACCATCACCACCATTACCTATACCATCACCACCACCCAATAGCCCTACTCATATTGAGATTCCCGAGAGTTGTTTACCGCTTCGGAAGAGGGTGCGTTTTGCTTCTCCCACCCCTAGTCATGAGGTCGGGGAGAGTTCAGCAGCCGGTGCTGCTAGGCAGGACGGACCTGCCGTAGCTAGGGAAGACCCTTATTCCGTAGCAAGGGGAGACCTTTATGGATTCGTCGATATGGTAGATGTCGCTCCTGGACATCCGATGTCTAGGGAGTTAAACTATGGCATTACGGATACATGGGATGATCTGGTAGGAGCCATCGAGGAGATTGCACCGACCACCCTAGAGGGGGTCAATCAGAGGGTTACAAATCTTTCTACCACTGTTGAGCAGGAGACTACCATCATGTATGATATGATGGAGGATGCTCAAGATGACCGGTCTCTACTAAGAGCCCGAGTCAACCTGTTGTATAGGGATAGGCCTGTTCATCGTCGTTTAGCAGTAATGATAGAGAGAGAGGCTAGGATGGCTCGTGAGGCTTGGGGACTATCCATGGATGCTAGCGACTATGCACGTTCAGATGTCATGTCATTACATACTACGGTAGTGGCGCAGAGTGCATTGATTTCAGAGTTACAGTCAGCAGATCACAGGAGACAGGGGGTGATTAAAGAGTTGTGGGCATCAGACCACAAGAGGCAGGTCCAGTTGACTAAGGCATTAGAGTTGCTGAAAGGACTACAGACTCAGATGGCCGAGTTTCAGAGGCAGCTTGGACCCGCAAAAGGTCCGGCACAGCCTGATGCACCAGGAGAGGCTGGTAGCAGTTCCTAGATTTGGTTATGTTGTAGCTATGCTATGCAGCCTGTTAAGTATTATGGGTTATTCCCAGCTAGCAGACTGTATAGATCTTTTGTTTTGTTTAGCTACCCAGTATAGGTCTTTTGTTCAGGTATTATCTACCTTGTACAGCATACTAAGTGTTACGGGTATATCCCGGCTAGTATGGCTTTAGGTTGTTTCTTTTGTCTTGTAACCTAAGTGTAGTAATCATCTTGTATCTGAACCGAACATGTATGTTTTTCCAAGTTATATATGAAATGGACGGATTACGTTATCTATGAAATCGAATTTATTATAAATGAATGTCGATTTGGTTATACCACGAATAATTTCAATAACAGTTGTACATTTCACTGTGTGATGTGATCTCGTTTTATTTAATGTGTATATGTTATGTCATAGTTATGATTTTATGAAATCTAACGGGTATTATGTTTTCTTGTGATTTAAAGAAAATGGCACCAAAGAGAAGGACCACGAGGTTAAACCCAAGTGCAACACCAACACCAGTCACAGACACTCATACCACTACATCTGTCACCAATGCCCAAATTCAGGCAATGATTAACGAAGGCGTTACTGCTGCACTGGCAGCACGTGATGCAACCAGAAATGGCGATGATAGCCATACTTCAGGAACGGGTGCCAGAAGGCCTGTGCAGGTTGCTCGTGAATGCACCTACCCGGACTTCCTAAAATGCCAACCCTTGAACTTCAAGGGCACTGAGGGAGTTGTCGGACTCACTCAGTGGTTCGAAAAGATGGAGTCTGTTTACAGCATAAGCAACTGCACAGTAGCATGCCAGGTCAAGTTTGCTACATGTACCCTGCAAAAGATTAATGCTCTTAACATGGTGGTAACTTCCCATATGAGGTACCACTACTCCTGAACCGCCCATTGCAATGCCATATAGGGGGACACTGAAAAGATGATGACAGACAAATACTGCCAGGGGCGAAATTAAGAAACTAGAGTTCGAAATGTAGAATTTGAAGGTAAAGGGTACGATGTAACGATGTGGTAACCTATAGCCAACGTTTCCAAGAACTGGCACTAATGTGCGATCGGATGTTTCCGGAAGAAATAGACCAAGTTGAGAAATATGTCGGTGGCTTGCCCGACACGATCCATGGCAGTGTGATGGCGACTAAGCCAAAAACTATGCAGGATGCCATTGAGTTCGCCACTGAACTCATGGACAAAAAGATCAACACTTGGGCTGAACGTCAGGCTGACAACAAAAGAAAGTCTGATGACACTGCCAGGAACAACCAGAATCAGCAACCAAACAAGAGACAAAACACTGGAAGAGCTTATGCCGCAGGAAATGGTGATAGGAGACCATACGGAGGGCCTAAACCTCTATGTTCCAAATGTAACTATCACCATGAGGGTCCTTGTGCTCCCAAATGCCACAAGTGCAACCGATTTGGTCATTTAGGTCGTGACTGCAAGAATCCCCTAAATGTCAACACTGGGGCTAATCAGAGGGCTTGTTTTGAATGTGGTGCTCAAGGGCATTTCAAGAAGGATTGCCCAAAATTGAAGAACAACAACAACCGGGGTAATCAGGCTGGAAATGCCAAGGCTCAGGCAAAGGTGTATGCCGTGGGCAATGCAGGGGCAAACCCGGACAACAATGTCGTCACGGGTACGTTTCTCCTAAACAACCGATATGCATCTATTTTATTTGATACCGGTGCCGATAGGAGTTTTGTATCTACTGCATTTAGCTCTCGAATTGTTATCACTCCGACTGCATTAGATCATGATTATAATGTCGAACTAGCCGACGGGCGAATAGTTGGGTTAAACACTATTATTCGGAGGTGGTACGTTTAAACATCTTAAATCATCCTTTCTCATAGACCTAATGCCTGTAGAATAGGTAGTTTTGAGTAATAATTGGTATGGATTGGTGCAAAGTACCATGCGTTATTGTCTGTGCGGAAAAGTTCGTTCGTATTCCTTTGGAGACAAAAATTTTAATCGTTCGTGGGTGAGAAGCAGCAATAAACATGGGACCGATTTAAACATCATTATCGTTACTGTAAGGTCTAAAGAGTATTAACGAAGGGTGTCACGTATTCTAGCCAAATATCACCCAAACCAAAGACGAAGGGACAAGTCAATGGAGAAACGACTTGAAGTGTGCCAGGTTGTTTCAAGAATTTCCTGAAGTCTTTCTTGAGGACTTGCTGGGTATACCACCCACTCGACAAGTGGAGTTTCGAATCGATTTGGTACCGGGTGCTACACCTGTAGCACGGGCACCATATAGATTAGCACCATCCGAAATGAAGGAACTAGCGGAGCAACTGCAAGAACTTATGGACAAAGGCTTCATAAGACCAAGTTCCTCACATGGGGAGCTGCCGGTTTGTTTGTAAAGAAGAAAGATGGGTCTTTTTGGATTGCATCGAAGTACAGGAAATGAACAAACTGACAGTGAAGAACCGCTACACACTCCCAAGGATCGATGACCTATTCAACCAGCTGGTAAGGTCGAGTATTTATTCAAAGATCGTCTGAGGTAGGGTATCACCAGTTGGAGGTTGAGAAGAAGACATTCCCAGGACTGCATTCAGGATCGTTACGGTTCACTATGATTTCAAGTATGTCTTTTGTGTTTGACTAATGCACGGGCTCGTGTTTATGGACCTTATGGAACCGGTGTGTAAACCACCCCACGTATCAGGCTACAAGTTGTGCTAATTATACTTCATCGATCGACATTTTGTTTACTCCAAAAGTAAGAAGGAACTGAAGAACACCTTTAGGAGATCTTAAATTGACTTAAGAAGGAAGAATTGTTATGCAAGTTCTCCAAGTGTGAATTCTGGATTTCCAGGGTCCAATTCCTCGGTCACATGTGGACGAAATGTCGAGGTATTCTCGTTGACCTGCCAAGATTGAATCTATCAAGACTTGGGCATCTCCAAAAATCCAACAGAGATTCACCAATTTTTTGGGCTTGCGGCTATTTATAGTAGATTCATCGAAGGGTTTTCAAAGATCGCCAAGACAATGACTAAAATAACCCAGAAAGGTGTTAAGTTTGATTGGGGCGATAAACAAGAAGCCGCTTTTCAACTATTGAAGCAGAAGTTGTGCAGTGCACCACTTCTGACCTTGCCTGAGGGAAGCAAAGATTTCATCGCATACTGCGATGCTTCAAAGAAGGGTTTGGGCGCTGTGTTGATGCAAAGAGAAAAGGTGATTTCTTATGCATCACGCCAGTTAAAAATTCATGAAAAGAACTATACGACTCACGATTTAGAACTTGGGGCAGTAGTGTTTGCTCTAAAGATTTGGAGGCACTATCTGTACGGAACCAAGTGCACGGTGTTCACTGATCACAAAAGTTTACAACACATTCTTGATCAGAAGGAATTAAATATGAGGCAACGTCACTGGTTAGAGTTGCTGAGTGATTACGATTGCGAAATTCGTTATCACCCAGGGAAGGCGAATGTTGTTGCTGATGCTCTGAGCAGGAAGGAACGAGAACCACTAAGGGTTCGGGCCTTAGTGATGACTATTGGCTTGGATCTTCCTAAACAAATCTTGAGAGCTCAGACTGAAGCACGAAAGCCGGAAAACATCAAGAAGGAGGATGTTGGGGGTATATTGGTTGAGAATTCAAAAGATCCAGAGAAACTTAGAACGGAAAAGTTGGAACCACGTGCGGATGGAACTATGTGCTTAAATGGCAGGAGTTGGTTACCATGTTATGGCGACTTAAGGACTGTGATCATGCACGAGTCCCACAAATCTAAATACTCTATTCATCCGGGTTCTGACAAGAATGGTACCAGGATATGGAAGAGACTATACTAGTGGCCCAATATGAAAGCCAACATCGCCACCTATGTTAGCAAATGTTTGACCTGTGCTAAGGTCAAGGCCGAACATCAGAGACCATCGGGTTTGTTAGTACAACCCGAGATACCTCAATGGAAGTGGGACAACATCACGATGGATTTTGTCATGAAGCTTCCTAAGTCGTCACAAGGATATGACACTATTTGGGTGATCGTTCGGTTACATAAGTCTGCCATTTTTATGTATGAGGGAACTGATCCTGGGATAACTGAGAATGTACCTAAAGGAGGTAGTCACGAAGCATGGAATACCTGTTTCAATTATCTGTGATCGTGACCCTCGGTTCGCATCAAATTTTTGGAGGTCACTTCAGAAGGCTTTGGGTACAAGTTTGGATATGAGTACTGCATATCATCCGCAAACCGACGGACAAAGCGAGAGAACCATCCAAACTCTCGAGGATATGCTACGTGCTTGCGTAATCGACTTTGGAAATGGTTGGGTTAAACATTTTCCATTAGTCGAGTTTTCATACAATAACAGTTATCATGCTAGCATTAAGGCTGCACCGTTTGAAGCACTTTATGGTCAAAAGTGTCGTTCACCCGTGTGTTGGGCCGAGGTTGGACAAGTTCAACTCACTGGTCCAGAATTAGTGCAAGAAACAACAGAGAGGATCATCCAGATTAAACAAAGGATTCAAACCGCTCGCGATCGACAAAAGAGCTACGCTGATTTAAAGCGTAAACCGGTTGGAATTTCAAGTGGAGATAAAGTTATGCTTAAGTTTCGCCTTGAGAGGGTCGTACATTTTGGCAACGGGGGAAGTTAAATCCAATATGTCGGACCTTCAAGTGTTAGAAAATGGTTGGAGCCGTTGCTTACAAGCTTGAGCTTCCTCAAGAGCTGAGCAGGGTCCACAATATGTTTCATGTATCCAACTTGAAGAAATGTTATTCTGACGATCCATTAGTCGTTCCGTTGGAAGGACTCCAAGTGGATGACAAGCTTCATTTTGTTGAAGAGCCTGTAGAAATCATGGATCGCGAAGTCAAACAATTGAGGCGAAGCCGTGTCCCAATTGTCAAGGTTCGATGGAACTCTAGGCGGGGTCCTGAGTTTACGTGGGAACGTGAAGATCAATTCAGGAAGAAATATCCACACCTCTTCACCAAGACCGCACCATCATTAAGTGCCGTATCTATAAGTTGAGGGACAGGCTCATGTAAAGGGGGAAGACTATAACACCTCGTATTAAGGTCATTATTTGACATTATGTAATCCCAATTTATTTTAGGGTTTTTACGCGTTTACTTTTAAATCGGTAATTTCGTTAAGCTAAATCTAATCGTGTTAGCTAAAATGATCATTCAATGTAAATGGGCTTAACAATTAAATGTTTACATCAAGCAAGGGTTATATTGTATTATTTTAGAGGATATTATTATCTTGCATATTTTATTTTTATTGGTTAGTATAAGTGTTTACGTTTCGCGATCAAATGGTTTAAGCCTTCCCGGAAGCACGTTAACTTATCTTCGACTTCATCAATTACCCAAAATTTTTACTCTATACTTCAATTTTTTATTGTTAAAAATTTTAAGTATTTATCACTTTATACTATTCATATAAGGAATTCTAACCATAGAAATTTTAATGTACAAGTTATACATTTTCTAAGTCTTATACTACATTATTCTTGATATATTACAAGTATACTTATATAATATGGATCATAATACATATCTAGCTTATAATATACATATATTTGATGTAATATGACTAGGGATATGCCAAGTGAGCCAAGAACTTCACAAATATCTTCCTAAAAGATCTAGCATGCAACTTGAACCATGACTCATCAATGACTAGCCAAATCTTATCAAGATAAGCCCTAGCTTCTTCCATAAGCTTGGCCACCTTGCATACTTCCACTTGACACAAATATCTTCTCCAAGTAGTATAAATACCCATGCATGTGTGAGCTAAGAAGTCATAACACATTTCCTTATCAAAGAAATCACAAAAACTCTCCCTTTTTCTCTATCAAAAGCCACGGCTCAAAACCCTCTCCAAACCAAATCCATAGCTTGATTTTCTATCATTATACAAGCATACACACATCATATCTAAGGTATTCTAAGGTGTTTTCAAGAGTTGGTTCACCATTTGCAAGCAAGGAAGCAAGAAAGGAAAAAAAAGGGTTACTTGGGAAAAATTAGGGTTTCATCCTAATTTTTCAAGCCAAGAGGTTTAATCACAAGGGTGTGATTGTTATTCTTATCTCTACTCATCCACACAAGGTTATATCAAAAGCTTAATCTATTCATATTTAAGATTTTATGTGTTCATATGCTTTACTTAGTTAATATCACATCTAGGGTGTCTTGATATGTTTAAAATGAATTTTTACTTATTGTTAATGTTTTGTGACTTATTTACATGCCATATGGATGCTAATATGATGTTAAAAGGAATGTATAAGTGTTTTAACATGATGCTTAAGAGTAAACATATATATGAACAATAGGGGTTTTTAGAAGTTTTTTTATTAAAGTTAGGATGTGAAAGTATTGCAGGACTTGTGCTTTGTACTATGGGACTTCTTGACAAAACATGACTAATGGGACCTAATATAGTAATAACATAAGTATTTTTTCAAGGGTTTAATAGTTTGTAACAAAGTGGTAAAGTAAAAAGTCTCCTAAAAACAAGTTTTAACCCATTTTAGAGAAAAAAATATCTTAAGGGGCTGTTTGTAATTCGAAATTTACATATATGTTTTATGATTTTATAAAATACTACATGTCACAAGGATCGAGGGGTCATAAAGAACTCGAAAAACCGATTAATAACGAAGAAGATACGCTATTTACAAGTTTACGATATATACTTATATAAACAATTTTTTATAAAAAGTACTATTCACCACAGAAACTTATACTTTATAAACATCAATAATATGATAAAACTTTCAATTACGAGAACGTGTTCAAAAGAATCGCTAAAAACGGAGCTATAACGAATAAGATACGACAAAAACGGGTTTTACGTTAATTAAAAGTATAAAAATGATTTTATAGCTGTTATGAACAGTAAAACACTATTCATCACAGAATCTCAAAAACCAAAAAATGTGAATTGATGATCACTCGTCTTAATACGAAAGCGTGGGCGTAAGAAACGCAAGAAACGAGCTTAAAACGACAAAGTTATGTCATTTTTACTAAAGGCGTAATTATAAACGTTTTTACTTTATAATAGCGACTTCACTTAAACAAATAGATGGTGATATGAGGCTTCTTCGGATGGCGTATTGACGAGTTGTTGGATTTACGATTTAAAGTGTCCTAACTCCTCGTACGTCATGTCATGACCTCTTAAATTATGATAGCCCAAACGATAGTACGATGATAACTATATAGGATTATATACAGTTGTTGTTAGACAACATACTTGAATACTGATTCGACCTATATTAACTAGGTTGCATTCGAGCGTTAGCGTGACGCGTTTTTACTTGGGATATTTTGTTATTAGTTTACTCACTCAAGGTGAGTTCATAGCCCCATGTTTTACAATTATTAAATTACAAGTTTTTGGGGTGAGAAACATATGCATGTTTTACAAATTGGACGCAAGTGTACATTTTATCATGATTACGTTTTGCCTAAGTAGCGATAACCCACTATGCCCATGAATCATGAACTGTCAATTACTAGAAATCTGTTATGGGCTGGAAATCTTTGTAATAATAACAAGTAAACAAGTAAAGCTTCGGGCTTTTGTAACACATACTTTATTAAATCCAATGTATCAGTTTTAAATGACTTTTTGGTCGTTCTTATATTATCTTGTGTTGTTGATCTGAGAAGTAACACGCCCCGGACCCTTATTCCGCTGCGACCCAATTTGGGGGTGTTACAGGGGTGGCATTAGATGAAGAGCAGTTATTCTTTATTGCAGGTGGACTAGACAACGATATTGATGAAGATGTGGATGAGCAACCTGTTCAGGACTTAGCACTCAATGTGGATAATGTGTTTCAAGCTGATGACTGTGATGCTTTTGATTCTGATGTTGATGAGGCTCCCACGGCACAGACTATGTTCATGGCTAATCTATCATCCGCATATCCTGTTTATGATGAAGCTGGTCCATCTTATGATTCAGACATTCTATCTAAGGTATACAACCATGATCACTATCAGGATGCTGTTTGTGAACATCTTGAAGAACACGAGATGCATGACGATGTACAACCAAACTACGTTGTTGATTTACGTGTTATTATACGAGTAATAGTAATATGATTCTATATGATCAGTATGTAAAGGACAATGCAATGCCAGTTGTACAAAGTAATGTATCTTATGTTCCAAATGATGCATACATGATGATATTTAATGATATGCATGAACTGCATGCCCAATCTGTCTTTGTCATAACACAAAACACAGTAGTTGATAATTCATTAACTGCTAAACTTGCAACATATAAGGAACAAGTTAAACTGTATGAAAGATGGGCCACGTTTAAATTAACGGAAAGAGAACAAAAGATTGATGAACAATTAAGAATAGTTATCACTGACCGTAATATTAAGGAAGAAAATTTGAAAAAGGAACTTCATTCTGTAAAAATGCAACTTGCTTCTACCATCAACCATCACAAGTCAATGGTAGAAGAAGTTACGTCTTTGAAATACGGATTTTTAAACAGAGCGAAAACAGATATACTCTGGAAGAATTTTTGGACATGAAAGCATTAAAAGAAAAGGTCGAGGATAAATTATACAAACAAGACCAGTCTCTTCAAACGGTTCACATGTTATGTAAACCAAAACCTTATTATGATGAACAGAGAAAGGTAGCCATTGGCTATAAGAACCTATTATGTCTCACCCGTGCAAAGCAAGTTCAGCCTGCTCTATATAATGGTCATGAAATTATCAAAACCCATCATGTCCCGACTATAGTACACAACTCAGAAGATACCCTAGAGATAGCTGAAATCACTAGGAAGAAAAAGAATGCCAAAATGAAAACCCCTTTATGGACTGAACAAAACATTAATATTCGGCTGACTACCCTGCTGATAGGGATGATGATGATGATGATGAGGATAGGACGAAGACGAGGAATGAGGAGGATGAGGAGAGCACCCACTCCTTCCGACTCCTAGTCCCACCTGTACACCTATGACCGCCAGGATATCTATCCGGGATAGCCATTCCATACACGTTCTCCTAGGAAGAGGTCGAAGAACTTTTTGCCTTAACCGCCCCCCCACCACATCACCACTTCCTCCCACTATCATCTCCATTACCACAGATACCATCACCACCATTACCCCCCCCCCTAGACCAACCACCACCACCCAATAGCCCTACTCATATTGAGATTCCCGAGAGTTGTTTACCTCTTCGGAAGAGGGTGCATTTTGCTTCTCCCACCCTATCGAGAGGCGGGGAGAGTTCACAGCCGGTGCGGCTAGCATGAAGACCCACCATAGCGAGGGACGACCCTTACTCCATAGCGAGAGACCTTTATGGATTTGTTGATTATGTTGATGTCCTCCTAATTGTTCGACATCTAGGACTTAAACTATGACATTACGGATAACATGGCATGAAGCCTGGTAGAGCCAACGATGAATTGCAACCGACCACCGAAGAGGGGGTCATCAGAGGTGGCCGATCTTGCTACCATTGTTGAGGAGGAGGATCTTACCAGCATGTGATGGGTATTATGGAAGATCTCAAGATGACGTCCTTAGACTGAGAGCCGAGTCAACTTGTTGTATAGGGATAGGCCTGTTCATCGTCGTTTAGCAGTAATGATGAGAAGATGCAAAGATGGCTCGTAAGGTCTTGGGGACTATCCATGGATGGCTAGCGACTATCACGTTCCAATTTATGTCACTACTACTTACAGAGTGGCACAAGGTGCATTGATTTCAAAGTTTACGTCACAGATCACAGGAGACATAGTGGATTACAGAGTTATTGGCAATCAACCACAAGAGACAGTGTTCAGTTGACTAAGCATTGATGTTGCTGACAGGACTACAGACACAGTATGGTCTAGTTACGGATGCAGCATGGACCTCAGAAGGTTCGTCACAGAGCCTGATGCACCAGGAGAGGCTGGTAGCAGTTCCTAGATTTGGTTATGTTGTAGCTATGCTATGCACCTGTTAAGTATTATGGGATTCCCACTAGCAACTGTATAGTCTTTTGTTTAGTTTAGCTACCCAGTATAGGTCTTTGTTCAGTATTATCTACCATGTCACATACTAAGTGTTACGTATATCCTGGCTAGTAAGTCTTAGTGTTTCTTTTGTCTTGTAACCTAAGTGTAGTAAATCACTTGTATCTGAACTGAACATTATGTTTTATCCAAGTTAATATATGAAAACGGAGGATTATGTTATCTATGAAATCGAATTTAAAATGAAATGACTGACGATTTTGGTTATAACCACGATTAATGTCAATAACAGTTTTACATTTTCACTGTGTGATGTGATCTCGTTTTTTTATTAATGTGTATATTGTTATGTCATAGTTTATGATTTAATGAAATCTAACGGGTATTATGTTTTCATGTGAATTAAAAGAAAATGGCACCAAAGAGAAAGACCATGAGGTTAAACCCAGATGCAACACCAACACCAGTCACAGACACTCATACCAACCAATCGCACCACGCTCCGAAAGACAAAACAAAATTTAGCAATGATTAACGAAGGCGTTACTGCTGCACTGGCAGCACGTGATGCAACCAGAAATGGCGATGATAGCCATACTTCAGGAACGGTGCAAAGGCCTATCGAAGTTCTCGTGAATGCACCACCGGACTTCCTATAATGCCACCCTTGAACTTCAAGGGCACTGAAGGATTTTTGACTCACGCCCCACCACCCCCATACCACCACCCCCCCTCAGTGGTTAGAAAGATGGAGTCTGTTTACAGCATAAGCAACTATACAGTAGCATGCCAGGTTTAAGTTTGCTACATGTACCCTGCAAGGAAATGCTCTTACATGGTGGAACTCCATGTAAGACACACTCCTGAAGCTGCCCTATACAATGCATGGAGGACAACTGAAAAAGATATGACATACAAATACTGTCAAGGGCGAAATTAAGAAACAGAAGTTCGAAATGTGGAATTTGCGAAGGCTAAAGGGTAACACGTGGTATCCTATAGCCCAACTTTCCCAGAACTGGCACTAATGTGCGCTCGGAGTTCCCAGAAGAAATAGATCAACTTGAGAAATATTGTTTGTGGCTTGCCCATACATCCATGGCGAGTGTGATGGTGACTAATCCAAAACCTATTAAGGATGCCATTGATTCGCCTGAACTCATGGACAAAAAGACAACACTTGGCTAACGCAGGCTGACAATAAAAAAATCTGCATGACACAGCCAGGAACAACAGAATCAGCAACCAAACAAGAGACAAAACACTGGAAGAGTTTATGCGCAGGAAATGATGACATGAGACCATACGGAGGGCCTAGACCCCTGTGTTCCAAATGTAACTATCACCATGATGCACTTGTGCTCCCAAATGCAGCAAGTGCAACCGATTTGGTCATTTAGGTCGTGACTGCAGGAGTCCCCCAAATGTCAACACTGGGGCTAATCAGAGGGCTTGTTTTAAATGTGGTGCTCAGGGGCATTTCAAGAAGGATTGCCCAAAATGGAAGAACAACAACAACGGGTAATCAGGCTGGACACGCAAAGGGCCAGGCAAATGTGTAATGCTGAGGCAATGCACAGGGCAAACCACCGGAAACAATGTATCACGGTACGCTCCTCCTAAACACGATAAGCATCGATTTTCTTTGATCCGGTGCCGAATTGGAGTTTTGTATCTACTGCATTTAAGCTCTCGAATTTTATCACTTCGACTGCATTAGATTCATGAGTATAATGTCGAACTACCACCGGTGAATATTGGTTAATCACTATTATCTGGGGTTGTACGTAAACCTCTTAGATCATCCTATCACATAAGACCTAATGCCCGTAGAACTAGTATTTGACGCAATAATTATGATTGGTTGGAAAATACCATGCCGTTATTGTCTGCAGAAAAACGTGTCGTAGTCCTTTTGGAGACAAATTTTAATCGTCGGGGTGACGAACAGCAAAAACACGGACCCGATTTAAACATCATCTCCGAGAACTAAGGCACAAGAGTATTAATGAAAGGATGTCACTGTAATTCTTAGCAAATAACACCGCAACCAAAGACAAGACAAGTCAAAGGAGAAACGACTTTGAAGATGTGCCAGTTGTATCACGAATTCCTGAAGGCGACTTTGCCAGGTATACCAACCCCACTTCGACACGTGGAGTTTCGAATCGATTTGTACCTGGGTGCTACACTGAACACAGGCACCATAGATTAGCACCGTCCGAAATGAAGGAACTAGCGGAGCAACTACAGGAACTTACAGACAAAGGCTTCATAAGACCAAGTTCCTCACCCTGGGGAGCTCCGGTTCTGTTTGTAAAGAAGAAAGATGGGTCTTTCCGGATGTGCATCGATTACAGGGAATTGAACAAACTGACAGTGAAGAACCGCTACCCACTCCCAAGGATCGATGACCTATTCGACCAAGCTGCAGGGTCAAGTATTTATCAAATATCGATCTAGGGTCAGGGTATCACCAGTTGAGGGTTCGAGAAGAAGACATTCCCAAGACTGCATTCAGGACTCGATACGGTCACTATGAATTCCAAGTCATGTCTTTTGGTTTGACTAATGCACCGGCCGTGTTCATGGACCTTATGAACCGGTGTGTAAACCGATCTGACAAGTTTGTAATTGTCCTTCATCGAGACATTTTGATCTACTCCAAAATAAGAAGGAACATGAAAGAAACACCTAGGTTAGATCTGAAATTGCTTAAAAGGAAGAATTGTACGACAAGTTTCTCCAAGTGTATAATCGGATTTCCAGGGTACAATTCCTCGGTCACGTATTAACTGTCAAGGGATCACTGTTATGACCCTGCCAAGAGTGAATCTATCCAAGATTGGGCGCTCCAAAAACCCCAATAGAGAATCGCCAAAATTTGGCCTAGCCGCTATTATAGAAGATTCATCAAAGGGTTTTCAAAGATCGCCAAGAACAATGACCAAACTAACCCAAAAGTGTCAAGTATTAACTGGGGCGATAACACAGCAGCAGCTTTTCAACTGTTGAAGCAGAAGCTGTGTAGTGCACCAATCCTGGCCTTACCTGAGGGAAGCGAAGATTTCATCGCATACTGCGATGCTTCAAAGAAGGGTTTGGGCGCTGTGTTGATGCAAAGAGAAAAGGTGATTTCTTATGCATCACGCCAGTTAAAAATTCATGAAAAGAACTATACGACTCATGATTAAACTTAGGGCAGTAAGTTCGCTCTAAAAAATTTAGAGGCACTATCTGTACGGAACCAAGTGCACCGGTTTCACTGATCACAAAAGTTTACAACCACATTCATGATCATAAGAATTAAATAAGAGCAACGTCGCTGGTTAGAGTATGCTTTGAGTGATTACGATTGCAGAAATTCGTTTTCACCCAGGAAAGGCTCAAAGTTTTTGCCTGAATCTCTGAGCAGGTAGGAACGAGAACCACTAAGGGTTCGGGCCTTAGTAATGACTATTGGCTTGGATCTTCCTAAACAAATCTTGAAAGCTCAGACTGAAAGCCCAAAAGCCAGAACATAACGAAGGAGAGTTGAGGTATAAAGGTTAAATTCAAAAGATTCCGGAAAAACTAAAACGGAAAAGTTAACCACATACGATGGACTATTGCTTAAATGGCAGGATTGGTTACCATTTATGCGACTTAAGGACTGTAGATCAGCTCGAGTCCCACAAATCTAAATACTCTATTTCATCCGGTTCTAACAAATGTACCAGGATATGAAGAAACTATACTGGTGGCCCAATATGAAAGCCAACATCGCCACCTATGTTAGCAAATGTTTGACCTGTGCTAAGGTCAAGGCCGAACATCAGAGACCATCGGGTTTGTTAGTGCAGCCCGAGATACCTCAATGGAAGTGGGACAACATCACGATGGATTTTGTTACGAAGCTTCTTAAGTCGTCACAAGGTTATGACACTATTTGGGTGATTGTTGACTGACTTACAAAGTCTGCCATTTTTATGCCAATGAGGGAAACAGATCCTATGGATAAACTGGCAAGAATGTACCTAAAAGAGGTAGTCACGAAGCATGGAATACCTATTTCAATTATATGTGATCGTGACCCTCGGTTCACATCAAATTTTTGGAGGTCACTTCAGAAGGCTTTGGGTACAAGTTTAGATATGAGTACTGCATATCATCCGCAAACCGACAGACAAAGCGAGAGAACCATCCAGATACTCGGAGGGATATGCTATTTGCTTGCGTAATCGACTTTGGAAATGGTTGGGTTAAACATTTGCCATTGGTCGAGTTTTCATACAATAAAGTATCATGCTAGCATTAAGGCTGCACCGTTTGAAGCACTTTATGGTCGAAAGTGTCGTTCACCCGTGTGTTGGGCCGAGGTTGGACAAGTTTAACTCACTGGTCCAGAATTAGTGCAAGAAACAATGGAGAGGATCATCCAAATTAAACAAAGGATTCAAACCGCTCGCGATCAACAAAAGAGCTACGCTGATTTATGGCGTAAACCGATGGAATTTCAAGTTGGAGATAAAGTTATGCTAAAGGTTTCGCCTTGGAAAGGGGTCGTACGTTTTGGCAAACGGGGGAAGTTAAACCCCAGATATGTCGGACCTTTCAAAGTGTTGAAAAAGGTTGGAGCCGTTGCTTACAAGCTTGAGCTTCCTCAAGAGTTGAGCAGGGTCCACAATACGTTTCATGTTTCCAACTTGAAGAAATGTTATTCTGACGATCCATTAGTCGTTCCATTGGAAGGACTGCAAGTGGATGACAAGCTTCATTTTGTTGAAGAGCCTGTAGAAATCATGGATCGCGAAGTCAAACAATTGAGGCGAAGCCGTGTCCCAATTGTCAAGGTTCGATGGAACTCTAGGCGGGGTCCTGAGTTTACATGGGAACGTGAAGATCAATTCAGGAAGAAATATCCACACCTCTTCACCAAGACTGCACCGTCGTCAAGTGCCGTGTGATAAGCCTTGAGGACAAGGCTCATTTAACGGGGGAAGACTATAACACCTCATGTTTTAGGTCATTGTATGACATTATGTAATCCACTGATTATTTTTAGGGTTTTACGCGTTTGCTTTTAAATCGTAATCGTTAAGCTAAATCGCGTAAACTAAAAATGATCATACAATGTAAACGGGCATTAAACAATTAAATGTTTACATCAAGCAAGTGTTATATGATTATTTAGAGGATAATTATTATCATTGCACATTTTATTTTTATTGGTTACGTTAAGTGTTTACGTTTCGCGATAAAAGTACATTTAGGCCTTCCCGGAAGCACGTTAACTTATCTACGCTTCATCAAATACCCAAAATTATACCCAATACTTAAAGTTTATTTAAAACTTCAAGTATTTAACACTTTATACATATTTATTATGAAGGAATTCAAGCATGGACTTACATGTACAAGTTTAAATTTTTCCAAGTCTATACTTAGCATTTTACTTAATATTATTGCAAGTATACGTTATCTAAATGATCATATACATATTCTAGCTTATACATATTACATATTATTTCGTGTATAAATTACTAGGATAAAAGCCAAGAAAGAGTCACCAAGAAGCTTTGTAATGATCTAGGCATGCAATCTTTGAACCATGACTCATCTATGACTAGTTTTCTCATCAAGATAGCTTCTACCCCTTCTCATGTCATCCAATCTTCTTCAAGAAGCTTTGCCACCTTGCACACATCAACTAGACACTAAAATATCTTCCTAGTAGTATAAATACCCATGCATGTGTGAGCTAAGAAGTCATAACACATTTCCTTATCAAAGAAATCACAAAATCTCTTCCTTTGTTCACTCCAAAACCCACGGCTCAAAATAGTCTCCAAACACAATCCATACTTTGATTTTCTTTCACCATATTAGTGTTTACATATCATACTTAAGGTATTCTAAGAAGAATTGAAGGGTTGGTTAAGCTTTGAAAGGGTTTTAACAAGATATTGCAAGATTAGGGTTTTTGGTAAAAATTAGGGTTTCATCCTAATTTTTCAAGCCAAGAGGTTTAATCACAAGGGTGTGATTGTTATTCTTATCTCTACTCATCCACACAATGGTTAATATTTAAATTTAAATCATATAAGGCTTAATCATTTCATAATAGATTTTATGTGTTTCATATGTTATATTACTATATCACCTTTAGGTACTTTTGAATATGTAAAAGGAATTTTTACTTATGATCATTGTTTTGTACACTTATTTACATGTCATATGGATGATAATATTATGTTAAAAAGAATGTATAAGTGTTTTAACATGTTGGTTAAGTATAAACATGTTTAAGTGCAAATTCGAGTTTCTAAAAAGTCCTAAAAACAAGTTTTAAACACATTTTTGGGAAAAAATTATCTTAGGGGCTGTTTAAAATTCAAAATTTACATATATGTTTTATGATTTTATAAAATACTACATGTCACAAGGATCGAGGGGTCATAAAGAACTCAAAAAACCGATTAATAACGAAGAAGATACGCTATTTACAAGTTTACGATAGTTAATACTTTTATAAAAAGTACTATTCACCATAGAAACTTATACTTTATAAACATCAATAATATGATAAAACTTTCAATTACGAGAACGTGTTCGAAAGAATCGCTATATCGAGCTTATGAATAAGATTACGACCAAATACGGGTTTTACGTTTTGTAAATAGTATATAATATGTTATTAATAGCGGTATGTTCAGTAAAAAATACTATTCATTCAACAGTTATCTCTAAAAACCTATAATTTATGATTTCATGATCACCTCGTTCTTTATACAAATAGCTGTGGGTGTAAGTAACGAGAGGAAAACGGGCTTAAAAACGAACAAAAGTTTATGCATTTTTTCTAAAGGCGTAATATAAAGTTTTATCTTTCATAATTACGATTTTCACTTAAAACAAATGATGGTGATATAGCTATATAGATTATATATGTTATTAGTTATCGCAGTGCTTTTTACTAGGGAAATTTCTAATGAGGCTTTTCGGATGGCGTATGGACGAGTTGTTGGATTTACATTTAAAGGTCCTAACTCTCGTGCGTCATGTATTGACCTGCTTAAATTATGATAGCCCGAATGATAGTACGATGATAAACTATTATAGGATTTATATATCGTTGTTGTTTGACAACATACTTGATTACTGATTCGAACCTAGATTAAAAATAGGTTTGCATTCGAGCGTTAGCGTGACGCGTTTTTTACTAGGAATATTTTGTTATCAGTTTAACTCACTCAAGGTGCGTTCATCGCCCATGATTTTTCCAATTATTAAATTACAAGTTTTTGGGGTGAGATACATAATGCATGTTTTACAAATGGACGCAAGTGTACATTTTATCAGTTACGTGTTGCCTAAGTAGCGATAAACCCACTATGCCCATGAATCATGGAAACTGTCAATTATGAAATGTGGAGCGCGAATGATTATAGAATTGATTATTTGGATTGAACCTCCTCGTTGGGTGATAGCTCATCACAATGGAAACAAAGTATATCATTGTCGGATACTGGATGTTACGGGTTGAACATCATCCTCAGGCAATGTAGGCAATTTTTATTTTGTATTCAATTAGTTCGAGCTTCCGGTGTCATTGAGCTCTTAGGTAAACGTAATTAATTTGGTGGATGTCAGCATCTGTTTGCATTATCACTGGGAAAGGTCTTGAAGGTCATTGCATTATGACATTTACATAAACCTATGAAATTCACCAACTTTATGTTGACGTTTTTAAATGCAATGTTTTTTAGGTCATTAAGCACGAGGTGCGAAGGATACATTGGTGGTTATATTATGAAGTCATGCATTAAAGATTTAGTTGCATTACATTTAGGGTATTTGTTATGGGCTGGAAATCTTTGTAATAATAACAAGTAAACAAGTAAAGCTTTGGGCTTTTGTAACACATACTTTATTAAATCCAATGTATCAGTTTTAAATGACTTTTTGGTAGTTCTTATATTATCTTGTGTTGTTGATCTGAGAAGTAACACGCCTCGGACCCTTATTCCGTTGCGACCCAATTTAGGGGTGTTACAACAACCACAGGGATAAATAATTAAATTGACTTGTAAGAATGTTTAATCATGGGTATAGGTCGAAAGGACCCATAGGAACGAATTTAGTAATCATCTTTTCACACAAATGAATCTTAATAAACTTGGATTTTGATAAAAGTTCATAGGTCGAAAGGGTTCATTTATCCAAACCAATATACATGCGTTTATCATGATATGACCAATTGACTTGGTAAACGCATTCACTGGAATTGTGTAATTAAACGCATTCACTACATGATTATTTGCTTATTTTTACGCAAGTAGTTATTAATACTGTTTATTTTCCTACAAAAGTTTTTATGGTAATTAGGTGTGTGACAAACCTATTTGCTTTATCCGAGTTAGTTAAAATAGTTAAACATTTCTTTTGGAACGATGTCTATTTACCACAAACCCCTACTACACAAGGGATGGAGTTCTTTATACTTGCCCGTATATGTATTGGTAATTAAGACGGTAATTCCGAGCTTATAAATTTAAAATTTTTGTATATATCATAGAGACAAAGAATCAAGTTTTGTCGTGCGTTGTCGAGAAATTATTTTAACCTAACGTTTGTTTTTACTCAGGCTAGCAGAAGAAATTTTCTTGTATGTTGTTAGGTGTTTAAAAATGTTTAGGTGTTTTGATATGAATTTTCTTGCTAGTATAGCGTTTTTTCATGATCAATGGATTGCTTATTATTTGCGTATTGTGATTCAGTGATTTTGTGCTGTTATATTATTGCTTATTATTATGTTTTGATTATGCCGTTATTGTCTTGATACATTGTGCTTTTTGTTTGTCGAAATATGCTAGTTAACTTATTTGCTAATTTTTTGGACTAAGTATTTTGATAATCATATCTAGAATCTTTATTTATTAGTTTTAAATTTATTTTTGTTTGTCAAAAAGCATTTTTATAGAAAATCTAAAAAAAAGTTTAAGTTTTTCTTTCTGAAAAATGAACAGCTTGTATTGCGCCTTGGGCACATGCCTTAAACCCCGGCTTATGGGGTAAATTTCTGGACCACCCTTAATCGCCGGCTAAGACTGATGCCGCCGGCTAAGGTGTGTCAGAAAAATTCATAGCCGCCATCTAAGACTCTAGCCGCCGGCTGGAGGTGTTTTTAGCCCGGATTTTCAAAAAAATTGTGTTTCTTTTATTAGGTCCTTTCGTGTCTAGTTTAGATTGCATGTTTAATGAATTAGATTGTCATATTATTTTCAGTTGTTATTTTGTTCGAACTAACCCTTAATGTTTGAATTTGCATCTTGTTGTTTGATGTCTTTAATTACTTTTTGCATTAAGATGGAATCATTGAGCGAAGTGTCGGAATTTTTGAACAATCTAGAAGGAATAATGAAAGAGGATGAGGTTAATTTTGTTGAGCGAATGGAGGAGTTGGTTAAGAATTGGAAACCAAGGCTATGGAAGGGGATGATTTCATGCACTATGAGCCAGAATCGGACATTAAGGTGATAATTTCACCCAAGCCAAGACCCCAGGATAGGTGAATCAAATGATGGTACCCAAAACCCCTGGCGGAGTTGAGGTTGTGGAGCATGGGGATGCCGATGTAAACCTTGGAACACAATAGTCTCATGACTATTGTACTTTTTTGAGTAGCTTAGGTATAGAGAGAATTTGATGTAGACAGTATGGAAGAGAATTGTTACTAATGCTCAAGTTGGAATATTCAATGGGTATATGTCAGAATGGACTTGGTTATGGAATGAATATGAAGGATCCGAGGGAGCTTTCCATAGTGTTTGGATGAGGACTTTTTTCTAGCTACAAAATGGCATTCTCGAATTTTTGGTAGGGGAAAAATGCATAATCAATATAGTGTGAATTCAAGATGGACATTATGTGGATTGGTTATTGAATCAAATGTTTAAAGGGATGTGTTATGGAGATGAGGCGTTCGTACTTGGGAATGATTCAGACTAGGAGGCTAACCGTCTTAAGAACAAAAACAAAGACTCAAAAGAACACAACCCACCACTACCACCACCTACTCCAACACAAAAAGAACCAAACTCAACTGACTCACCACTACTTCCTTTACCAAATGAACCATTGCAACCACTCTCACCCATGTAGGAAGCCAAAACCATTGAAAGCATGTCTATTAAGTTCAAAGAATTACTTGAGGAGAAACCTATCTTCCATGTGTTGAAAAACTATACATAATATAGGAAAATGTTAGATGAAGTTCTATAAACAAGGAAAGATTGGGAGACTGGAAAGAGGAGATTGTTGAAGAAGAGGTAGCTAAGATCATAGAAGAAGGTTTACCTAAGAAGATGGGTGATCCTGAAAATTACATTGTGCCTCTAAAAGTTAATGACACCACACCAATCAATGCCTTGGCGGATACCGAGGCAAGTGTTAGTATTAAGCCTTACAAACTCTACAATGTATTGGGACTAGGAAAAGCAATGTGACTCTACATGAGAAGTTGTTGATGTCGGAAACATTGGGTAGCAAGATCTTATGGGAAGGTTAGGAGTGTAAGACTACAAATCGGTTTCCAAGCTTATCAATGTGATTTTCTAGTGTTTCACATTACGGTGGACCAGAAAATTCCTTTGCTAGTGGGACAACCATTTTTATGAACATGTGGGGAAATCGTCGATAATGGAAAGGGTATAATGACAATTGATGATGGAGTTGTCAACCATGTTTACCATGTCAAGAAAAGGAACAAAGTTTTAGTGGAAGAGGATCCCGAAGATGATGAGGACAAGTTAGATGTATTTGAAGTGGGGCGTGATGAAAAGGGCTATCCAAAATATGGCCCAACTTTACCACCAGCTGACTATATTTCCTGGAAATTTCCTTTTCAAACTGTAATAGTAGCTACATCCTCACTATATCAGCTGAGAGAGAAAAGAGGACCATGCATCATCAACTAGGGAACACACACCCGCAAAGAGAAATCCAACCTATCCTCCTTAGTAAATGCAATGCTTGGACCAAGAAGCCCCATATTTCATGGATCTCTATTCCTAACAGCGTTCACTACTCACCAAGATCATATACTCTTCACATTAGGAAACCTACCTCTTAATAAACTTGAGAACCAATAGCATACTTTAAAATTAAAACAGAACAATTTCCTCTCAAGGCAAAACTATTCTGAATGTTTAAAGGATTTTTTTGGATACAATAATATTAACGTACATGGACCATATGATGTTATTGAGCTTTTTTATGATCTTAGAAATTTATAGAATTAAAATGTTTGAGAAGGAGGACAAAAGGTAAAAACCTTATATGAATGCAGATTCAAAACAAAATATACTCCTTAAGCTGCAAAACTAAGATCCAAACACCCCTTCATGAAACAGAGGAGCTCCCAGTTTAACCTCAATTCAAACTGTCTATTTTATCTTGAAAATAAAGTAGACATCACAATAATCAACATACCTCAAAACAATCAACCAATCACCATAACATAGTACTCAAGCAACTTTTTACTAAAACTTTATTTCCCACATGTTCTCTACCTCTTTAATAGTATAAGATTTCTTTACCACTTAACTCATAAGTCTCATTCGTATTTGTTCTTCAATCATTCCTATTAAGCAATCACAAGTTCTTTTCTCATTCCTGAATTGTCTAGCATTCCTCTCTTGCTAACTGAAGTACACCATTGCTCCCAAACACAATCTTCTAACCATACTCCATATAGAATTGTTCCATACCATATGACTGAATAAGTCCACGATATCATCCTAATCAGTTGGTAAGTTATACACATTCTTCTTTACTCTAACTTTATCCTACATACTCTTTGAAAAGCTACATAAGAAGAATAGATGGTTGTGAGAGTCAGATGTAGAGTTTCACAAAGGACAAATCATCACATTATTAGGTTGCCATCTCATTAGCCTATCTTGAGTACTCAATCTTCTTTAGATAGCCACCCATAGTATAAAGGCATGTATAGGTATACATTGTGTAAACAAAACCAAATTAGACCATGGCACACTAGTTGATTCCATCCTCAAATCTTCCCAAACACCCCTTATAAAAATTTATTTCCTTATCATTTCAATTTTCCAAATTTTTTATCCCTAACTGCATCAGTAAGTCTATGAACTTCCAAATTTTCCACAACTTGATATTTATCATCCCACCCATCAGGCCAATTCCAAGCACCATTGTTGATCATTTTGTTGACTGTAGTTCCTAAGTCAATTCTAGCTGCATAGATGCTTGTATAGGATACATGATTAATCAAAGGACCAATCCAGACCAATTATCAAACCATAATGAAGTTTTTGATCCATCACCTATCTTACACACCAAATGATGGACCATTAGATCTTTGATACTCAACAAACTCTTCCAACACCAACTATCATTGTTGTTCGTTTGTATAGTCCAAATGCTCTTACCTCACTGTATGAACCCATCTCACCTACAAAGTGTTTGTTTTAACTGCTATATTCCAAATGTGTTTTGCTAGCATTGCTTTTTCCTAATAGTCAAATCCTTCACCCCCAGGCCTCCTTCTTTTTTAGGCTTGCATACATTAGTCTATGCCATTTTGGCTTTTTCTTTAGTTAGCTCACTGTGACACCATAAGAAACCTTTAAGAAGTTTATTGATGTCCTTTATTACTGAGTGAGGTAAAAGAAACTCAGAGGACTAATGACATCAAATAACGTTACTTTATTATATCATTTATCCTATCTGTTTTGCCCACTTTTATATAATTATTGATTTATTTGGTACTTAATTGCTTAAAGTTGATAAATGCAGTAATTCAGGAGTGTTTTGTGAAGACAAGCTAAAAGGCACATGATTTGGAGCTAAAACAAAGATATTTGAAGATTACTAATTTTTGACCAATACATCGCATCCAACAAAAGAGATACGGCGTTTCAGCGCCAAGACTTTACAAGAAAACACGTTTGACCAATTCCCAATACGGTGTATCCTTTCTGTCTACATACGCCGTATCCATGAAGATAACTATTTGAAGATACAGTAAATTGGGAATGATATCACTGATTGATTATGAACGTAGCGCGCACTCCAAGGAATCCAGCCCAATACGCCATATCGACCTTGCCAGATACGGCGTATCGAGTCTTTTTCAGACACTATAAATAGAAGACTCAAAAACGAGTTTTCAGTGTGCAATATCATATTCTTTATACCATACTCACTAAAGACGAATTTTAAAAGAGAAGATCAGCCACCAAAGGTCAAGCATTGATCACGAATCCATAGAAGACCATCTGTATTTGTTTAATTTTTACTCTTTAAAGTTAATTTTCATTGTTTGATTAGCTTGGTATAATTACCATTGGTTGTGGGCTTATAAAAAAAACAACCCCCATCGGGTATTAGCCTTCTTAATGAAAGTTCAATGTTTGGTTTGTTTTAAAATCGATTTCTTAATTTATCGTCGATTATTTAATTATGTTTATCACCTCATACTTGTTTATGTGTTTGAATATGTGACCTATCATTCAATTAGATCTAGTGATACTGACTAAGTAATTATAGTACATAGATATCTCTCATATGGGTTATCATTATTACTGGACCAATAGGATCACAAATAACGTTCTGTCTTTGTCTTTGAATTATGAGCTTAGTTGGACCGGTAAGTGACCCGTTTATGTTTTAGCAATCATGCTCTTAGTTAACTGATAAAGATTGGAATAGTAGACTACCAGTATATAAAACATCGTCAAACAATAAGTGGGTAAAGTCCCGTTGGGCTAGGATTTTAACAGGATCACCAATGCTTTGATTCTCTAAGATAGATTATAATTAAAATAAAGGATTCTTTATGCGGATGCGTTAATTGTGATAGGATTAATCGTATCTAGGTGTTGGGAATTATATTTGAATTGATAAGACAAAACAAGAATGAAACAAAATGACTAAAATCATCATTCAAGAATTCTATAAGCTGGTGGAGAATTATTGAAGATTTAGTCAAAGATATCAAAAGATCTCCTTATGAAGAAAGAAGATAACAGAAGATCAAGTTAAATGTTTAAAAGATTTATGTTTATCTCTTTGTAAAACCTATTATCTCTAGTATATAAAGAGATACAGGTTATAGGTTTTAGGCATCTAGAAAAGTGTGTCAAAGATGTAAACACCAGAAAAGTATGTGTGTGTTCTAGGCGTCAAGTCCTCTAAGTGGACGTCTAGGTTTGGTTAGTTTTAGCCTCAAGGTAATCAAGGTTTTTCTTGATCCCTGTTACAGTTCATTGATGTAACCGTATTGTTCTGATCAAATAATCTTGGGGATGTGGTGAATGTTTCGTAAAACCTTGTTATGATAATATTGATTCTATGTTTGAATATTCCGCCTATGTTATCATTATCCTAGATTAGTTCTTAACAAACTAGAGCTACAACGATCTTATAGGTTTTCACAATTCGTATCAGAGCCTCGTGGCTCTTGATCTAGGATTCAGAAGGTTTTACAATCAAGTTTTCTGCTTATTCGGTAAACAGGTTAAATTCGGTGATATTATGGTTTTTAGCAAACCTTAAATTGGTAAAAGCAGAAAAAGATAAAGTTAGACTTTTACGATTATGTTGTTGAATGGATTCATCATGTTTATTGGTAACATATTAATAAGTAACAGGTTCGTTTGTTAAAGGTTCAAGGCCCTTGTTAAGGGGTTTTAACTTTTTATCAGTACAGATTTCAATTACACCGATTTATCTGTAATCATTGTTTTATCAACCTATGATATCAACAAAAGATAGTGGAAGAACAACAACAACAGTAGATCTTTCTGAATTAACAACAGTAGCAGGTACATAAAGATTTGTAAGGTTTCGAAGAAAAGCAGGTGATGGTGTCGATCATAATTCTAGGGCTTTATTAATTGAAGTTTTCATGATGATGCTTCTGGATTGATCGTGATCTGTTAACCCTAAAACATGTTTTGCTATTTGATGATCAATGGTGTTTATATCTATTGTTCGGTGTTAGTTTTTTTTATCAGGTCGAAACCCTAAACTTTAAGATTTTATCTTTGTCGCTTGCTGGTGTTTATCTGATGATCTGATTGACATTTCACTGTGTTTGTCTCTTGCTGCGAAAACGTTTCAAGATACGATCCATGTCATATGGTTTTTGGTTCTTTATGATAAAGTGTTGTATCATGAAACCCTAGTTGTTATAGATGTTTCGTGGTACAGGGATTAATGTTAATATTGCTGGAATAAATCTCTTTGTTTATGGAAGTAGTTGGTTATGAGTCGTGGTTTTGGAATGGATTTGCTATGATATAGAAAACCCTGATTTTTAGGGATTGGATTTTGTTTCCATAACAACTTCATGTGTATGGATGCGACTTTATGAGGTGATGTGTGTTTGTGCTGCCTGTTTAAATGGTTAGTGCTGCTTATATTATTTAGTGCTGCTTGTTGCTCGTTGTGTGTATGCTACCAGGCGAACATTGATTATTTGATTTTGGGTTAGTAAAAGTTTGGCAAGCCAATTATAATCAAGTGTATCAAATTGAAAGTTGGGCATGATATGTTACTTATGGTTACTACTATTTGAGGTTATTTTTTGAACTGCTCGTTGAAAGTGTGAAAGCAGTTTGAAGTTAATACTGTTAGGTTCGCACAAGGATGAAAACAACAGTATGTTCGTGAAAAAGTTTATACTGCCAGTTTTATCTGATATAAATGTTTCTACTATTAGTATTGACAAATATCAGACGATACACACAAACTGGACTCGGATAGAAGGTGAAAATCAAGTTCGTTTGATTTTTTGATTTGGTTTTTGATTTTATTTGTTCTTAAGGGATTAAAAGGCTCATTGTTAGGATCAAGAAAAGTCTCAGTCACTTCCAATATTAACTAGTCAAAGCCCGTAGTTAGTCAATGTCTAGTATGCTAAGCTAATATGGCCCAAAGGCCCATAGAAAGCCTATTAAGGCCCATGGACGGTTATGTTTGTAAGTATAAATACCCTCTTCATGCTTTGGAGAGGGTGTTGGTTCGATTTGTATTCTCATTTTCACTTATGAATTCCATGTTTCTTACTTTCTCTCTCTAGAATACATCCTTCCTTCTACTCTCTTTCACTAAGTTCCTTCCCATCTCATATCAAAGATTACTTGTATTCTTCAATTGGTATCAAGAGCCATGGATTGGTGTGTTTAGTTTTTATGTTTAATGTATTTTTTTGGTTCGTGTGTTTTAAGCAAAAATCGTCCTTTATTTTTTTCTTTGATTCCAAAGCTTTTGTGTACACTAAAGGATTATTTACCTTGGTAAATATGATCTAGTATCTTTATGATATAGGTGTACAAGCTTAGAATCAAGAAAATCATCATTTTTGTTACTTTTTGTGTTTGAAAATCTTATAAACAGCAAAATCTTGATTTTAAATTTTTCGGCTTAAAAACCTTAAAGTTTTCATTTTTCTTGTTCCTACAGGTTTAGTAACACTAGTTGTACAAGTATTTTTGCAAAACAATCATCAAAAAGGTGTCTTTTTGTGTTTTTAAGTTTTTGGGGGTTTTCGTAGTGTGGAAGTAATCGAAACAAACTCAAGTCGAACAACTGAGTCGAACAACTCAAGTCGAACAACCTGAGTCGAACAACTCATTACAAGGGAAACCGAACAACTCACTTCAGTTAGAACCGAACAACCCAAACTCTATTAAAACCGAACAACTGGTCTTAAGAGGAAACCGAACAACTCGATTTGTGTAGAAACCGAACAACTTGTTTTGTGTAGAAACCGAACAACTTGATTTGTGTAGAAACCGAACAACTTGTTTTGTGTAGAAACCGAACAACTTGACTTTAGTAGAATCGTACATACTTATATTTTAGTTGATACCGAAACAAACTCCACTTAGTTGAAAAACCTTACAACCACCACTTTAGTTGAAACTGAACCAACTCACTTAGTTGGAACCGAAACGAACTCAAATTGTGTGAAAACGAACACTACTTAGTGTGGAAACCGAACAACTCGACTAAGTGGAAACCAAACAACTTGGCTTTTGTGGAAACCGAACAACTCAAGTTTTCAAAATTATACGGTTTATTTCGTTGACTTGTAAAATCCCGTGAAACATTCAATTGTTTTCCCGGTTTTGTCAAGAATTGTAAAATCCCGTGTAGTTTCATTAATTAAAACACTTAAAAGACAACTTAATTAAACACAATTACTTTCTACCAAACCGTGCCGATAAACCAAGTAATCTTTTTAACATACTCATTTTCTCAATGTAGACTCTTGCTGACCAAACGATTCTTTCGGGTGATGACAATCGTAACACCTATGTTTGAAAAAGGATATGTATGACTTTGGAAAAGCAGAATGAGTTATACATGTCGAAAATAGACAAAATGGACGAATGATCCTTGAATCCGTTGAAAGTGGTCCACTCATTTGGCCTTCAATTGTGGAAAATGGAGTTACAAGGCCAAAGAAATATTCTGAGTTATCTGCTACAGAAGCACTTCAAGCTGATTGTGATATCAAGGCAACTAATATCATTCTCCAAGGACTACCACCTGAAGTCTATGCATTGGTTAGCAATCATAAAGTCGCCAAGGAACTTTGGGAAAGAATTCAACTTCTCATGCAAGGAACTTCATTGACGAAACAGGAAAGGGAGTGTAAGCTTTATGATGAATTCGATAAGTTTGCTTATAAGAAGGGGGAATCACTTCGTGAATTCTACTTGAGATTTTCACTGCTACTCAATGACATGAACATTTACAACATGAAACTGGAACAATTTCAAGTGAACACAAAGTTTTTGAATACCCTTCCTCCTGAATGGAGCAAATTTGTGACAGATGTCAAACTGGTTCGAGATTTGCACACAACTAACATCGATCAGCTTCATGCTTATTTGGGACAACATGAATTTCATGCAAATGAGGTTCGTTTAATGCATGAACGCAATTCAGATCCGCTTGCTTTGGTTGCAACTCATCAGATGACCCAGTCTCCTTATCAAACTCATCAAAATTCACACCAAAACACTCAATCTCAACCACAAGTTTCATCATATTAGTATCCACAGTATGGTTCACCTTATCAGTCTCAATAATACTCAACTCATCAATCATCAACACCTCTTTCAATCACTTATCCATCCAATGATTATCAGTCATCAATTCACCACAACATCTATTCTCCATCATCATCTATACCTCAATTGGAATATCCTCCCTCAGTTAATCAACAATCTGAATTTTCCCAACAAGAATCAAGTTTAATTGTTCCAGTGTTCTAGAAAGGTAATGATCTTATTGATGCCATCAATCACATGATGTCGTTTTTGACTGTTGTCGTCACTTTCTGTTAACCCTAGGCAACAAGCTACCATTAATAATGGAAGAGTAACATTACAACCAATTCAGGGGAGAAAAACTTCTGTAGCTACAGGTACTTCAAGGACTTATACTCCGGGAGCAAGTGGAAACAATTCTGGAAAACAAATAATGGTTATTTGCTACAACTGCAAAGGGGAAGTCTACATGTCCAAACAGTGCAACAAACCAAAGAGGAAACGGGATGATTTTTGGTTTAAGGATAAAGTGTTGTTGGTTCAAGCTCAAGCAAGTGGTCAAATTTTACATGAGGAGGAACTGGCATTTTTGGCAGATCCAGTAATTCCAGAAGGTCAAGCCACATAGACTGTCATAACTCATAATGCTACTTATCAAGCTGATGATTTTGATGCATATGACTCTAATTGTGATGAACTTAACACTGCCATAGTTGCTCTCATGGCGAATTTATCTCACTATGGTTCAGACGCTCTTTTTGGAGGTACGCAATCATGATAATGTGAATAATGATATCACTAATCATGTTGTGTAGGCTGTGCCGTCTTTTGAACAGTCAAATGTTATGAACCATTCAGAGACTGAAATAACCAGTGATAGCAATATCATTCCTTATTCTCAGTATCTGATTGAATCACAACAGGTAGCTGTTCCAAATTCTAACTCTTCTACACAACAAGATGATTTGATATTATATGTGATTGAACAACTAAAAACCCAAGTAGTTCATTGTACCAAGACGAATCTGAAAAATAAAAGTGTCAATGATACTTTAACTGCTGAGCTTGAAAGATATAAGAAACAAGTCAAAGTGTTGAAAGAAGGACAAAACATTGATTTAAAGAGTCAAGATAACGTTTCAGATTCATGTGCACAGTCTGTAGAGATTGATCATCTTAAACGAACTCTTTCAGAAAATTTAAAAGAAAAGGAATCTTTATAGCAAATGGTTACACTTCTCAAAAATGATTTTAAGAAAGAAGAATCTAGAAACCTTGATAGGGAAATAGCCTTAGAAAAGTAGATCAAACACCTAGATAATATCATTTTTAAAAGAGATCAATCTGCACAAACTGTTTATATGCTGACGAAACCTTAGTTTTTCTATGATAATACCACTAAACAAGCTCTACGTTGTCAAAATACTTTCTATCTGAAGAAAGCTCAGCAGTTGGAACCTATGCTATATGTTTGTGATATAATTCAAAAAACCAATCTTATTGTGATCCCTGACTCATAAGAGACCTTAACACTTGCTGAAGAGAGTCGTTCAAAAATGCTTTTAAAATATAAGGATAATATGATGCAAGAAAAGATAAAACAAATTGATACCACACCAATCGATTACGCTGCTCTTAATAAACTTTATAAAGATTTTGAAACACGGTTTGTTCCACAAACTGAATTATCTGCTGAACAAGCCTTTTGGTCGCATAACTCTGTGAGTTCCTCAGAACCCGATCTTTCTGATAGACCCACCAATGTTGAGGTTCCTAAAGAACTTCCAAAAGTCAGCATGGTTAATACGAGTTTGAAGAAACTTAAATAACATATTGCTAACTTTAATGTGGTAGTCAAAGAAAGAACCACACCCACAGCTATCACTGAGGGCACATGGGGTTTCGAACATACAAAAGCTTGTTTTAGGGATGAAATAATTCCATTTGTAAAAGTTTTGAAGGACTTATTTAGTACATTCAACCAACAATTGGTTGATGAACTTGCTGAAGTCCAAAATGTCTTCTATCAAATGGAACAGGCTGCGGAACAACATCGTGTAGAGTCAAAAACATTTGAAGTGAAAATGAATCAAGCTTTGAACGAAAATGAACGACTCTTGGAACAAGTGATGAGCAAAGATATTGTGAACTTGATGGTAAATACCTCTATGGATTTTGCTTCTGTGAAGGTGCTTGAATGTGAAAAGTGTCTCAAACTTGAGACTGAGCTTCAAAAGGATTTTGTTGAAAAAGAGATTTACGATAAACTGTTCAAAAGGTTTACCACTCTTGAAAAACATTGCATTTCTTTAGAAGTTGATACTCAACTTAATCAGGAAATTTTTCAAAGGGACAACTCTATTTCAAATAAAAGTACTACAAGTTTTGATCAATTGTTTAAATTAAATGAATTGAAATCTCAGTCCCAAGAGAGAGACATGGTCATAAAGAAGTTGAAAGAGAGAATTAAATCTCTCAATGGAAATATGGATAAGGATAAGATCAAACAGGACTTAGAAGAGATTGAAACCATAAATATTGAATTGGATCATAGGGTGACAAAGCTTATTGCTGAGAATGAGCATTTGAAACAGACCTATAAGCAACTTTATGACTCGATTAAACCAGCACGTGTTTGATCAAAAGAACAATGTGCTGACTTAACTAATCAAGTCAATCAAAAGTCTGTGGAAATTTCTAATTTAAATGCTTGTCTTCAGGAAAAAGTTTTGGTAATTACAACTCTCAAGGATGAATTGAGGATACTCAAAGGAAAAGATTTAGCTAATAATGAAGTTACACATCATCCTAGTGATCCAGAGATTAATACGGAACCAATAACCCCTAAATTGTTGAACAAAAGGTTAGCTCACTCTGCCTATATTAAGCACACTCGGGAAGAAACTACAGTTCTTAGGGATCTAGTCAATCATATTAAAGCAAACTATCCCCTAGATCCAACCTTAGAATCTGCCTGTAAGTATACTAAACTAATTCAGGAGTTGCTTTCAAAAATCATTAAAACCTGCCCTAGTATCAACAATTCCGGAGAACAATTAGTGGTTGTGACCCCAATGAATAAAGTCAAAAGAGTTAGATTCACTAAGCCTGTTACATCCTCAAGAAACACCATCACAAAAAAGGCCTCTACATCAAACCTAGCTTCTAACAAACCTACGTTGTCTTCTACAGGAGTAAAATCATCTACTAGTGCTAGCGGATCATAGCCTTCAAGCAATACAAAGAAAGATAGGATTCTGCAAACACAAAGTAGTACTCAGATGAATAAAGAAGAAGCCTACCCTAGGAAAGTTAAATCTAGTTTGAAAAATAAAGATCAGGTTGTTGCACCTAAAGGAACTGCTCATGTGCAGCATTCCAAGCTTAATGCTAATTCTGAACTTAAATATGTTAAGTGTAATGGTTGCATGCTTTCTGATAATCATGATTTGTGTGTTCTTGATTATATCAATAATGTGAATGCTCGTGCAAAATCTAAATCTGCTAAGAAACAAACAAAGAGAAAAGTTTGGAAACCAACAGGAAAGATGTTTACAACTATTGGATATATTTGGAGACCTACTGGTCGGACCTTCACTATCGTAGGAAATGCGTGCCCTTTAACTAGGATTACCACTACTACTGAAGCGCCCCTTAGGAAACCAGTTGTTCTAGATAATGAAACATCTAAACCTGCTGTAACATTGGTCTATTCACGGAAACCTAGGAACTCTAAAACTAATGTTCCTGTTAGCAAATCTAAGGTTCTTCAATCTGTATCTGCTAACAAAAAGGAACCCAGTAAATCTTGGGGATCTATAATTTCTGATGTTCCTATCTTCGTCTCTTTAATGAAGGCACGGTAGTACAAAATTTCCTATGGTATTGGGACTCCGGTGCTCCATGCATATGATCAGAGATCGCTCTCAGACTCACCAATTTCATCAACATATTTTAGGGTACAGTAAATTTGGAAAATGATAACGTGGCAAAGATTTGGGTATGGTGATTATCAGACTTGGGAATGTTACGATATTCAAGGGTTTACCAATGTGGAAGGACTTTGGACTTAAAACTTATTCTCCCGTTGGGCAGTTTTGTGATTCGAACCTTGAGGTTGCTTTTCGTCAACACACCTGCTTCATTCGTAATTTAGAAGGTGTTGATTTATTGACTGGATCTCGAGGCAACAATCTGTATACTCTGTCTCTTGGAGACATGATGACGTCCTCTCCCATATGTCTCTTGTCAAAGGCCTCAAAGACTAAGTCCTTCGGCTATGCACCGTCGTTTGTCTTATCTAACTTTGGAGAAGCTCAACCATTTAGCTAGACATGGTCTTGTTCGAGAGATGTAGGGGGTGGGTGGGTGATGTTTCCCTCCATATCATGCTCTTTAATGCCCCTTAGCTATACTATAAGCTTAAATTCTGAAAAGGACCATCTGTGTTCTGATGTGGCCATGTGGTAAGAGCAAGAAGAACCCCACAAACCTATATTGAAAGACACCAATCAAGAACAAACTCTATTGTTACACATGGGATCTTGTGGACCAATGCGCGCTGTTGTGGAAGTGTTAATGGCTACAAGAAGTACATCTCGTCATTGTCGTTGATTACTCACGTTTACATGGGTTTAAGTCTTAAGGTCAAAGATGAAGTTCCAGATTTCATAATTAAGTTTCTTAAGATGATCCAACTCGCGGCTGAAAGTACCTGTTCGGACGATCAGAACAGATAATGGAACTGAATTTGTTAATCAAACGTTGCGTGAATATTATGAGAAGGTTGGTATCTCTCCATGACAACATTGTAGCTCGCTCTCAACAGCAAAATGGTGTCATTGAAAGATGGAATCATACGCTAATTGAAGCTGCTCCCACTATGTTGATTTATGCAAAAGCTCCGTTATTTTTATGAGTGTATAGCAGTGGCCTCCGCATGTTACACCCATAATATCGTTCCATCAGACGCGTTCGTCACGCCAAAACACCATATGAAGCTTTTTACATGAAAACTTCCCAACTTATCTTCTTCCTGTATTTAGTGCACTCTGCTATCCAACGAATGATAGTGCGAATTTGGGCAAGTTACAATCCAAAGGCTGATATTGTATTTTCATTGGTTATGCACCCACGAGAAGCATTTCGGAATTTTACAACACGCATCCAGACGTAATCATTGAGGACATTTTCATGTAGATTTTGAAGAAGCTGACTGCGATGGATTCTGAACCATAGCAGTTAAGGCCCGCACTTTCATGAAAAATGACTCCTGCAAACAGCAGTATAAGACTCGTGCCAAACCCATCCTCCTTCACACCATTTGTATCACCTTCAGGGAACTGCTGGGATATGTAGTTTTCAAACAGTTGGTTCGATGATTTAATCATCCCCCACCTATGTGTTTGATCAACTCGCCCCTGAGTCGTTGCTCCAATTGTTGAAGTAGCAGCTCCAGTACCGCTTGGTCAAACAGTTCACCTTCCTAAATAAGTGGAGCAAGATGCACATCACCAAGTACTCTCAGACAAACACCCTGGAAAAACCTAAACCTCCCGTCATTCCTAACGATGTTAAGAAGACAATCATGATATTAAAGTTGCACATATGGGTAATGATCCGTACTTTGGTGTCCCAATTCCAGAAGTTCCTTATGATCAATCTTCATCATCGGATTCTATTCATACAATTGTGCAACCCGATCACTAAATTTTTGAACACAATAGCAAATCGGTGAACTCGCTCGACCAGTTTCCACAAGACTATAATTACATGAGCAAGCTCTTTTCTGTTACTACGATGCTTTCCTCACTGCTATTGAACCCAAGACGTATAAAGATGCTTTAACTCAATCCTGCTGGATCGAAGCAATGCAAGAAGAGCTCAATGAGTTCGAACGTCTTAAAGTATGGGAGCTCGTACCTCGACCAAACAAAGTTATGGTGATTACTTTGAAGTGGATCTAGAAAGTGAAGCTAGACGAACTGGGAGGAATTTTAAAGAACAAAGCTCGGTTAGTGGCTCATGGTTACTGTCAAGAGGAAGGGGAATTGATTTTGAAGAGTCTTTTGCTCTGGTTTCAAGATTAGAGGCTATACAAATTTTTCTCGCGTTTGCCGCTCACATGAACATAGTTGTTGGGATTTACAGATTTGAAGATTACAAAACCTATTCGACGAAATGAAGAAAGAAGAAACAATGAAGGACCAAATATGTAATTGTTTTAGTTAGCTTAGATAGTAAGCTAGGGTTTGGTTGTAAACCCTAGCCACCTCTATTATATAAAGAGGGTTTTAGTTAGGTTAGCACTCACCAATTCCAGAAAAATGTAAACCAAAGGTGTGAGTGAGTTAGCTAGGCAAGTCATGATATAAGGCGCGTTTTGCTATTGTGGTAGTTCTTTTAGTAGTCTTTGGAATAAGAAAACTTGTTCTTATCAATGATTTGTGTTCTTAATTAAATTTGCTAGTGTTTTGTTAATCATTGTTATTATATCCTAGATGGCTAGATCTATGGTTTCACAGTTGGTATCAGAGCCTCGTGGCTCTCGATCTAGGATCTACAAGGTTTGTTGATGTCGTGCTATGAAGAAAAAGAAGGTATGATCTTCTGTTTTGATGTTATGGGCGATTTTGGTGGTTTTTAGGGTTTTTGCGACACTTTTAAAGGGTTGTTAAAAAGTATTCGTTTTTTGGGGCTTTGATTTGGGGATGTAATCAGACAGTTAAAAAAAAAAATAAAAATAAAAAAAAAAATAAACCTAACGCGCCTGATCGTTATGTGTATGATTATCAATGTGACAATTTAGTGACTAAAAAAGTGTCACTAAAAGGGCGTCGTCTGGATACTAAAAAAAATCTTGACCTTGATCGTGATTGGTTGTGTGCTACTCGTTCTATGATTGGATCGTTTGCTGTTGGAGGCTATTATGGCGATTAGATTTCCAAGTAAGTGTATCACACAGTTAGTCATGGGTTCATGGTGATTCGTTCTGATACATGGGTGTGGTGGGCATGAAAATCTTTGTAACGTTTTGGAAGCCATTCTACTAAAAGCAACAAAGTTCTACTTCTTTGTACGACGTATGTATTGATAATTGGTGTAAGGTTACTAGTAATGCGACTGTGGTTACTGGATGTGCATATCTACAACGAGTAAAATACTACCTAAGGTATAATACTACTTCTCGTTCTACACTTTATACTGCTGCCATAGGATAAATTTGAACTGCCACGATGATCATAAGTTTGAGATTCGAGTTAGTACTGCTTCTTTAATTAAATATTGCTTCGTTAATACTGGCAATGGGATCGGTTAAATACTGCAGTTATTTTGTTAATACTGGATCCATTCATAGATAGTCTCTCCAATGAGAGTCTAAACGCATAGAAAGCGTGTGTAGTAGTTAGTAGTTAGTTTCTTTATTAATGTTTAATAAAGAAAACCTTATTAGTAACATGATTGTGTTCTTTATATTCCGCTGCGTGTTACAATCATTGTTATCATACCCTAGATGAGTCCTAATAACGATCTATGGAGTCATTATAGGATTCCACAATTGGTATCAGAGCCTCGTGGCTCTTGATCTAGGGTTAATAAGGTTTTCGTGTATAATTTTATTTTGTTTTATCAAAAGGCATATTTGCCAATTAGGGTTCTTAAGGAAACCCTAATTCGTTTAAAGATGGCAGCAGTCAGGCAGAAGTGAAGGCAGCAGGGTTTCTTCTCAAACCCTAACCTCGAAGCATATGGATTGGTTTACAGCAGGTACACAAGCAGATCAGCAATAACCCTTATACATCTTTTGGGTTCGTAATGTCTTTGAACGATTATAGAGGTTTGGATGTTCCTACTGCTAAGCTTTTCTTAATTCCTACTGGTAAGCTTATGGTTCCTGCTGGTAGTTCATGGTTCCTGCTGGTAGTTCCTGCTGGTAGGCTTTGTGGTTCCTGCTGGTCTGCTTACGGTTTCTTCTGCTAGTATTATAGGTCCACAGACGCCCTTGGGTCTTGAACAATGAGGATGTGTATGGTTCATTTTGGAGGTTCAGTTTATGCTATAATTCTTGATTGGAAAAGTTACACGCTCTTTACAAATATTTTGGGGGGCATATGATACCATACAGTTCATGATATGATTATTGAGGAAAAAGAATAATCATAAGCATTGAGTGGTTTCTGGTTGATCCGTCTGAGCTCACTGAGACTATCGGCCATTGCATGTGATCGCCATGCATATATTGACTACAAGAATTATCCAAAGACATTTTATTACATGATATTGTAATAAGCATGTCTTTTTCGCACTGAAGGAAGATTTGATCTATGCTACTGAGTTCAAGATTCAAGAGATGGTGAGTATACTTTTAAGGGGAAGCTTATTGTTGATATACTTAACCATCTACATGCATCACTTGAGGGGAAGCGTTTACGAGTTGCACAAGACCCCTATTAGATGATTACAAAAAGGGGAAGAAGATTCATGATATGCAGCTTATTATTGTGATGACATGTTTTACCATTGTTTCTTCATACATGTTGTTTTGTAATATCAAATAGGGGAAGATTGTTGGGATTTACAGATTTGAAGATTACAAAACCTATTAGACGAAATGAAGAAAGAAGAAACAATGAAGGACCAAATATGTAATTGTTTAGTTAGCTTAGATAGTAAGCTAGGGTTTGGTTGTAAACCCTAGCCACCTCTATTATATAAAGAGGGTTTTAGTTAGGTTAGCACTCACCAATTCCAGAAAAATGTAAACCAAAGGTGTGAGTGAGTTAGCTAGGCGTCAAGCCTATAAGGCGCCTAGGCTTTTAGTAGTTCTTATTAGTAGTCTTATGAATAAGAAAACCTTGTTCATAACAATGATTGTGTTCTTAATTATTCCGCTACGTGTTTGTTAATCATTGTTATTATATCCTAGATGGCTAGATCTATGGTTTCACAGTTGGTATCAGAGCCTCGTGGCTCTCGATCTAGGATCTACAAGGTTTGTTGATGTCGTGCTATGAAGAAAAAGAAGGTATGATCTTCTGTTTTGATGTTATGGGCGATTTTGGTGATTTTTAGGGTTTTTGCGACACTTTTAAAGGGTTGTTAAAAAAAAAGTGTTCGTGTTTGATTTTGGGGATGAATCAGAAGTTGAAAAAACCCTAATTCTGATCGTTATGTGTATGATTATCAATGTGACAATTTAGTGACTAAAAAAGTGTCACTAAAAGGGCGTCGTCTGGATACTTAAAAAAAAAGTATTCTTGACCTTGATCGTGATTGGTTGTGTGCTACTCGTTCTATGATTGGATCGTTTGCTGTTGGAGAGTATGGCGATTAGGATTTCCAACTGTAAGTGATATCACACAGTTAGACATGGGTTCATGGTGATTCGTTGATACATGGTTGTGTGGGCAGAAATCTTTGTTACGTTTTGGAAGCCATTCACTAAAGCAGCAGTTCTACTTCTTTGTACGACGTATGTATTGATAATTGGTGTAAGGTTACTGGTAATGCGACTGTGGTTACTGGATGTGCATATCTACAACGAGTAAAATACTACCTAAGGTATAATACTACTTCTCGTTCTACACTTTATACTGCTGCCATAGGATAAATTTGAACTGCCACGATGATCATAAGTTTGAGATTCGAGTTAGTACTGCTTCTTTAATTAAATATTGCTCGATAAATACTGGCAATGGAGGTTAATACTGCCAGTTATTTGTTAATACTGGTAGCTTTGTCTGAGATGTTGGTTAGTACTGTCAGTTATGACAGATATCGGACAACACATGGAAAAACTTCTCGGACAGCACAGACAGTTTTAAGTTTTGAGTTTTGGTTTTTTTTTAATTGGAACAGTGAAGGTTTGTTCCAACACACACACAGAAGATTGGTTTATGTTCTCAACAGGTTTAAAAGGCTCATTTTTGGATTGTTTGAATTAATTAGTTATGGAGTTCATGTGTGGGTTGGTTACAAATTTTTATACGAAGAAGTCGTGGGTATTGCAACTCTTAGAAACAGTTTATCCTGTTTTGAATTCGAGATTATGCTACAATGAAGGGGAAGTATTAATATTGCTTTACATTGGTTAATACTGCTCAAATGATGCCCATGAAAAGTTAGTACTGTTGAGTACTTAGTACTGCCAAGTTCGTCCATTAGTTCTGCTAGACTTGTCCGAGAAACATGTTAATACTGCTAGTGTTATCCGATATATTAGAACGTACTGCTTGCTTTATCAGATATCGGTTAATACAGGATTTTTGGATTATTGGTCGTGTTTGATCTCGGTCGATGATGTGGATAATAGGTCGTATTGGGGGTTTATTTTTGATGACATTTGGTAAACACATATATTTTGGGTCCACAGACGCCCTTGGATCTTGAACAATGAGGATGTGTATGGTTCATTTTGGAGGTTCAGTTTATGCTATAATTCTTGATTGGAAAAGTTACACGCTCTTTACAAATATTTTGGGGGGCATATGATACCATACAGTTCATGATATGATTATTGAGGAAAAAGAATAATCATAAGCATTGAGTGGTTTCTGGTTGATCCGTCTGAGCTCACTGAGACTATCGGCCATTGCATGTGATCGCCATGCATATATTGACTACAAGAATTATCCAAAGACATTTTATTACATGATATTGTAATAAGCATGTCTTTTTCGCACTGAAGGAAGATTTGATCTATGCTACTGAGTTCAAGATTCAAGAGATGGTGAGTATACTTTTAAGGGGAAGCTTATTGTTGATATACTTAACCATCTACATGCATCACTTGAGGGGAAGCGTTTACGAGTTGCACAAGACCCCTATTAGATGATTACAAAAAGGGGAAGAAGATTCATGATATGCAGCTTATTATTGTGATGACATGTTTTACCATTGTTTCTTCATACATGTTGTTTTGTAATATCAAATAGGGGAAGATTGTTGGGATTTACAGATTTGAAGATTACAAAACCTATTAGACGAAATGAAGAAAGAAGAAACAATGAAGGACCAAATATGTAATTATTTTAGTTAGCTTAGATAGTAAGCTAGGGTTTGGTTGTAAACCCTAGCCACCTCTATTATATAAAGAGGGTTTTAGTTAGGTTAGCACTCACCAATTCCAGAAAAATGTAAACCAAAGGTGTGAGTGAGTTAGCTAGGCGTCAAGCCTATAAGGCGCCTAGGCTATTAGTAGTTCTTATTAGTAGTCTTATGAATAAGAAAACCTTGTTCATAACAATGATTGTGTTCTTAATTATTCCGCTACGTGTTTGTTAATCATTGTTATTATATCCTAGATGGCTAGATCTATGGTTTCACAATGGTCGTCTACCAAATGGACGTGAAGACTGCGTTTCTGAATGGTAATCTATGAGAAGAGGTTTATGTTAGCCAACCAGACGGGTTTGTGGATCCAGATAACCCGAATCACGTATACAAGCTAAAGAAAGCTCTTTATGGGTTGAAACAAGCTCCACGCGCGTGGTATGATATGTTGTCTTTGTTCCTGATATCCCAAGACTTCTCCAAAGGATCAGTGGATCCTACTCTGTTCATCCGTAAGGAAGGCAAGGAATTACTTCTGGTACAAGTATATGTCGATGATATTATCTTTGCTGCATCTACACCTGAACATTGTGACCTATTTGCTAAAATCATGTGTTCAAAATTTAAGATGTCAATGATGGGAAAAATCTCTTTTTTCTTAGGATTACAGATTTTTCAAAATCCCAGAGGCATCTTTATTAACCAGTCAAAATACGCCCTTGAATCTTTAAAGAAATACGGTTTTGATTCTTGTGACCCAGTGGATACTCCCATGGTGGAGAAATCCAAACTGGATGAGGATAAAGACGGGAAAGCCGTTGATCCATCACACTATCGTGGTATGATTGGCACCCTCCTTTATCTCACAGCCAGTAGACCTGACCTACAATTTGCTATATGCATGTGTGCCCGGTATCAGGCTCTGCCTACCGAAAAGCACTTAAATGCAGTAAAAAGGATCTTTCGATATCTAAAAGGAACCGTTAATCGGGGTCTATGGTATCCGAAGGATTCTTCGATTGCTCTAATAGCATTTGCAGATGCAGATCATGCTGGTTGTCAAGATATACGCCGTAGCACATCTGGTAGTATGCAATTTCTGGGAGATAGACTTGTTAGTTGGTCATCCAAAAGGCAGAAAAACACTGCGATATCTAGTAAGGAAGCTGAGTATATTGCTATGTCGGGATGTTGTGCTCAAATTCTTTGGATGAGATCACAGCTTATCGACTATGGCCTTGGCTTCAATAAAATTCCAATGTACTGTGATAACAAAAGCGCTATTGCATTATGCTGCAACAACGTTCAACATTCCAGGTAAAAGCATATACACATCAGATTTCACTTTATCAAGGAGCATGTTGAGAATGGGGTGATTGAACTTTACTTTGTCAATACAGAGTATCAGTTAGATTGGCATAATCCTAAAGGAAGACCGTATCCTCATGATCTTAGCAAGCCACTTCCTTTAATTCCGGATGCACGAGGTCGTCAAATCATCCCTTATGATTACTTCATCAACAATGATCTCGAATATCTAAAAGGAGGAAGCTCAAGTCGCAAATATACAACTTCAATCACCAAGACAAAGGCTGGTGATTACGGTCACGTTAAATGGATTGAAGACAAGATTCCTAGAAGTACATGGAGTGAGGTACACGTTGTCTATGACAAGCATGCCTACTGGGGAACATATCACTAGGACCAAAACGTCATAGATTCTATGGATATGATACCAACATGGAAACTTCGAAAGACATCTATTTAAAACACAGGATTATTGCTGTTACAAGTCTCAAGATCATGGAATTCTTTGGTTACACACATTTGCAAGAGATCACAGTTCGAAGACAAGATGATAAGCTCTACAAGTTTTGAGAAGGCGACATCAAAAGACTTCGTCGCGAAGATATTGAAGATATGTTACTTCTTCTTGTTCAGGGAAAGCTGGCGAATCTCAATGTGGATGAACGGTTTGCACTTAATGTGGCTTTGAGAATGTACACAAGACGCATTGTAATTCAAGAATGTGTGGAGGATCGCAACTGCAGTTGAAAAGCTATTCATGAAAGAAGATAAACCTCACCAAACCTGACACATACCGTTCAGACATCAGTAAAAAGACTCCATATACTGCTTACTGTGATATCCAAGGCATTACTATCACGATGACATGGACAAAATCGTTTGATTGCGCAGCCGATGAACTACACAAAGTTCAATCGATGGCAACTCAACATTGTTCGCAAACCCAGTCTTCAATGATATTGCTACTGGACTCAAATGGAGTTAATTGCCGAAGAGCAAGCTGGTCAAAACAAGAACAAGCAGAGAGCCTGAGTAATGATTAAAGCCATTGACAAAGAAACTCAAAGGACACGAGTTTTGATGCAAGTCTTGAAAAGTTTGTTTGGGAAAGACTTTACAGAGTGAGACCTTCAACACTACAAAGACCAAAATGATTCTATCATATGATGTTTTTATCATTCAGGTCAAATCTGGTAAATAATATAACTTTGTGAATATGTAATTAAATATTGTAGACTTTATGGTGATATTAAGGAGTTGCTCGAGTATAATATTTCAAGAATTCTTAGTAAATTCAAAAATTTCAAATTATTGACTCATCACTATCTTTAAATACCCTCATACAATGAGGGGAGCATTAAAGAGTACCATATAGAATAGCTCTATAACATTTTTTCCCCAAAAGTTTAATCAATTGATATCCAAAATATCAAGGGTTAACATAATAGATAAGGGGAGAAAATGTGATTAACCTTGGATACTAACTTGTATTGGAAAAGATGTGAACAAAAAAAATGGTACTTAATGCAACTCCACACCTAGCATGTACTACGAATAACTATGCACAGGTTAAGGGCGGAGAGCTTTAAGTGATAAATGAAAAACTCTTAATGATTAAATCTTTTTGATGTTATATCAAACATTTGATGCGGACTTTTTCAATGATTAATGGTTCTGGTAGACAGGTGGGGGGCGGATCGTTAAGGAATACTCAAAAGACCGACCATGTACTTTAATTTATAGAGATATAAGGTGGTTAGGCATAGGTATTCAAATCCCATGATCCAACCGGACCGAAGGGATCTACCCAGGGCTATCCACTAGGTTAGTGTAGAAGACCTTTAGTAGTATAAAAGAAGAGTAAAAGTGAGATCAAGGTAAGAATGCAGACATGAGATGGAGCTACACTGGAACCAAACCCAACAAAGGGTATTTTGGGTTTTTTTTATAAATTTTTTTTTTCGTTTTTTAATATTTTTTTTTTTTTGTAGTTATGAATTCTCGGTAAGCTTTGAAGGGGTTGAAGAATGAAAAAGAAATTTAAAGATAAAGGGTTAAAAGAAAGAAGCCCTCCATACACTTAGGCAGAAACTAGGTCAATACATAAACTGTCGAAAACACTAAGATGTTGTCCGACATTGAAGACAGTCATGGACCCAGTGACGCAATGCACAACCCTCCTAGGCCACTCAAATCGGAAAGACTTTGTTCAAAATAACTCTCGAGATTTCACACATTTTCTAATCAACTCCTCTCACTCTGAGTTTTGATGATGAAAAGGTGGCAACTCCGCTTCAGCTCTCCGATTACTAAAATCAAAGTGCACTATTGAGTCTAGAGCCAAAAGAGATCATCCATAAATCTCATTAGGACACTTGTCAAATTAAGCTTGCTAAATCACACAATGTGAATAACAAGATATATACTAAGAGTCCTATGCATTATCCTTGTGATTTTGCCAGAACATCCGAGTGATTTCATTCACAATGAAGATGGAAATCCTGCTTGAGCCAACATCAAACAAGCTCATGGTAGGTGACTTGTGCGATTCTTTTTTAATCAAACCTTGAGTGACAACTGGAAAGAAAGATGATGGCGAATCTATAAGATCAAACTTGTTCCAGAAAATGGATCAATGGTTTTGCTAATGAATTTTTGAAAGATTAACTACTCTTGGTAGTTCACTAAAACACATAGCAATTTACGCAATCGATTGATTTTCCCAAATCATAATCTTCTATTTCAATTCGGCGAGAAAGTAACGTCACTGGTTCACGTTCTTATTGTGCTAGTCCTGCTTTGAGACGTTCCAATACTGAGAACAGCTGCGTACAATAATCCCCGAATCTTATGTGTTTAGATAGATGCAATACTATAAGCTGGAAATCCTGTCAAGGAGATCTTCCATAAATTGAATTACCTGAGCATAAGTCGATCCTCACGGATTTCGAAGGTTACTCCAACACACCTGGACGAATGACAAAGCATATCGTTTCACCCCAGATTTATAGGCTAACTGTTTAAATGCAAGATACGAAACTTAAAGATGGTGGTGAAGGTACCTGTTTCCCGCTGACTCATAAGATTCATAGCCACATGCTCATACCCGACCGACAAACATAAAGACATCATGAAAGCTCAAGTACATGTTTCAAGACTTCCGCTACTCTGATACCATACGTCTTTCTTGAAGTGACAAAGTATTAAAGTCAAATAATTTCAAAGAAGTTTCCGTCACTCTGATACCGAACGTCTTTCTCGAAGTGACGAAGTGTTAAAGTTAAAGAATTTTAAGAAAAATACAACATTAAAGCTTTTCAAGTCTACAAATTAAGAAAGGTATGAGCATGTCGGTCCAAAGTCACAAGTTTCACAAGATAGCAAAGTTCATTAAGATGGCAAAGAGATTATGCTTGGTTGATGATCTCAAGATGCTCAAGATCACATTCTCACATACAAGTTAAAGATAAAGGAACAAGATCAATCCCAAAGTCACTAATCGCTACAACATATTCACAAGAGTAAATAAAGAAATGAAGTTTACGAGCTGAAGACTAAAGATGAAGCATAGTATGCTAGGTTTAAAGTTTTGTAAATTGGAGTGACCTCCCTTAGGGGGAGATTGTTAGAAATAAGAAAAGTATCGGTCACTTCCAATACTAAATAGTTTAAGTCCGTAAGTTAGTCAAGTAAATGATATGTAAGCTAATATGGCCCAAGGCCCATGGAAAGTCTTAGAAGGCCCATGGCCGGCCATATGTAGCATATAAATACCCCTCTCCATGCCGTGGAGAGGGTGTTGGTTGGTTTTGTATTCTCATTTCATTTATGCATTATATGTTTCTTACTTTCTCTCTCTAGAATACATCCTTCCTTCCACGCTCTCTCACTAAGTTCCTTCCCATCTCATATCAAAGATTACTTGTATCCTTCATAGATGTCTTAATCTTTATAATGGGTGAAAATGGGTAATTTTTATTAAAATTACATATTATTTGGATTGTGTTAAAATCGAGTTAAACATAAGGCGGATCATTTTAGTGGGTATAAATAAGTAGGTTTGGCGCACTCATGGATTCTACGATATAAAATTTCATATATGTCGGAATATATATATTTTATATACTTATGTATTTTATAAAAAAATTTCTTATAAATATATTCTTATACGCGCACCATTATTGTAGGTCGCGGGTGAGAAGTTGTCGCCATTCTCTCCTTGTTGAATTTCTTGTTCGATACTTCATTGCTTCTCGGTGAGTTCATAGCCCCACCTTTTCCTTTTTTAATGGTTTTCATAAACTGTTTTCGGGGTGAGTACATGCTCGTTTTACTAAGTAAACTTATTGATTTTTACTACTTAAGCGTTACGTGACTATCTTTACTAAATCTTTTACTTGCTTACTACATGACTTCTAAAACATGTGTAATACATGGCTGTTTTCTTATGAACTGATTTAAAGCTTGATTTGTTTACTACATGGTTTGAAATAATTGAATTCCTATATATGAAAACCGTGAGTTTTGATCACATTATTTGTTTTACTGTTGGACACAAATGTTTCAAATTGTATGCTATCCAGATTTATGCCTTAAAATTATTGCCTAAGTTACTGCATTTGCCATTTAAGTCCCTACCAATCATGAACCGTTAATTGCTAATGTAGCAAGCGCGAGTGTTGTGGATAGATCTGTTGGGAATGACAATCCCTGCCTTGAATTTCTGGTCACAATTTTTACCATGGTGCATTTAACATTGTGAGGACAGTTAGGTTGTTGGAAAGCATCCTATATTTCTCTAGGGCACAAAACTAGTTAAGGTTTCAGGGTCATGAGCTTAGTGCAATAATACGTGTTTTAGACTACTGAATTTGTTTTGTAGTCTACTATGACCTAATTCTTGTGGTCCACTACTGAATATTTCTTGATTTGTTGAATCACTACTTGGATTTCTGAACTAATACTTTTAAATGTTGTAACGCTTCTTTTCTTACTGAAATATTTCTTGAATTATTTCAATACTGCTTTTACTTAAACCTATGAATTCACCAACATTATTGTTGACGTTTTTGCATGTATCTTCTCATGTTATTATATTGCTAGCTGAGCATTGGGGGCATTCGAGTCGCGCGGATATAGATATATTTTTGAAGGCTATATAATTTCAGTACCATTCTATAAACGTTTTGACAATGTTTTCTAATACATTATAAATGGGACCTGTGTAACTCATATATTTTATTAAATCGAATGTGACATTTTATTAAACGTCTCTTTTGAGGTCGTTTTCTGTAACTTGTACTTTATGTTATGAAGTAGCACCCTAAGAGGTATTCCGCTGCATCATTGATTTTGGGGGTGTTACAGATTGGTAACAGAGCTCCAGTTATAACGATCTAAGTTGTTTTCAAAACCTGGACTATAACTGTTTTTTCAAAAAATATTAAGAGTCTTTCACTGTTGTCCGATATCCGCGCGCGCATGCTCTCTGATCCCTTATAAGCTCTCTTTTGCATTTCTACTACTATTTACATGGGTAATGAGTATTTAACACTTGGCTATGATTTCGCCCTCTTATGTCTATCTTATGACGTCTTACTATTTACCTTATATTGGTCGGTTATATAAATATTGATCACTTTGATTTTCGCGTACTTTCTGATTTCTCATTTACTCCCTTAAGCGTTGATATTGGTATTATATAAGGATACCTATAAATATGGGATATTTTCTTTTTGATCTCTTACGATTAACTTTGAACTTTTTCGCGACTTTACCTTATTCTTTTTTGATGATATTGAAATTTGGCGTAGTTTGTCAAATCCACTAGCTATTTTAACATTCGACTCCGAGTTTGAATACTCTTCCTATGCTTTTGAATCGCATATGTGGTTTCGTAATCCATCGTCTTAAAGTCTGCCAGTTGATGGGAGTACGACTTTAACTTGTCACCTCGAATCGTGCCGTCTTTTGGCACTTGCCTTTGAAACGCGGTTGACTAACGTCTCATTATTCTTCTCGTTACTTCTTATGATTTTGAAGAATCATGCCACCAAGGAGACTCCTTCTTCTTAACGTAACATTGTTTTGATCTCGTGTTTTGTTGTGGCAATGCTTAAGTAGGCTAATTTATAATTATCTTATTGAAATGAATTGGGACGACTCTTCATTTAAATAAGGAAATTATAAATCACTAAACCATAAATTTCTAATTCATATTTACATGGATTGTGACGCCTTTGGATGTAAATAACAATATGTAAATGAGTGGGCTTAAATGTATGGCATGCGTACGAATAACTTTCTTTCGATTTATAATCAGTTTGTACGAATAATTCATTCTCTTCGTTCATCTAATCATTATCGTTATTATCTTCATACGAATGAGTCTTTAGACTACCATCTGTTCGTAATTTGTTCATTTGATTATTTCTAAATGTGTATCCGACATGGCGTGCGTCTCTTTTAGCAAGTAATACATCGGTACGAATCATTTATTGCTTTTACTCTTCGAATCGCTATCAATATTGCTGTTGTACAAATGGCTATTTTAACCTCTTTCGACCCGTGATATGTTATATGGATTTTTCCGAATGTGTATCGACCATTGCGAACTTGATAACTAATAGTAATGAACCATTAACCGTTTCCGAGAATTGACGACTCGTTAAATTCTTCGTTTCCAATGGCTTATTTCTCCGAGTCATGTATTTTATCCTTCCTTTTTAAGAATTCTCACGACATTCAATCTGTTAGCTCACGCACATTGCATATGTTTGATGCTTTGACTATCGTTCATTCAATTTTCGTTGGAACTCATGTTAAGGACCAGAGTTCACATGAAACGTGAGAATCAATTCAAGAATAAGTACCCGCATCTTTTCACCTCCACATCGTCTGCAGCCGCAAGTTAAACTCTGTGGACCAGAGTTTTCTTAGGGGGATCGACCGTGAGAATTCGTATTTTCAGGTAAATAAATTTATTATAATTTATTTTTATTTTAACCGTTAAGTAAAAATTTTATTTTTACTTTTACCCGATTCGGAAATTTCACGTTCCTAGTCAAATTGGAGTCGTGCTTGGAATATTTATCCATTTTAGCATTTGAGAAATCAACAAATCCCATATTTTAGCATCGGAAGTTCATTTATTTTTATTTTAGTGTTTTCTAACTATAGATTGTTTGCATGTATTTGATTTTATATCAAAAATTCATAGATTGAGGTGCATGTCGCGTTTTTGAGGTGTATGGTTAGTTTGAGCTGATTTGTAGAGGTGTTAGGATAGTTTAAGGGTGTTGGCGACATTTGTGGTGCTTGAAATTGAAGTTTTGAAGGGGTTTAAAGCTACCTGTCAGGTCAGAAAATTAAGCGTCTATTTCGGCAAAGTCAAAATTGTTAAAACTGAAATTGGTCTAAAAATTATATTAGAGGACGTTCCAAGATTCATTTCGATATATGGCACGACCCGTAACTCTCAAAAACGAAGTTTTTAGGGTCAAAAGAAGTCTAGAAAATGTTCCCCAAAATTATGCATTAGTTTAAAAATATCGGTTGCTGTCAGATCTGAAAAAGGGAATTTTTGTCATTTTCTGGTCCGTGTCGGCCTTCGGCCGAAACATGAAAGTTGTTCGGAAGGTCGTTTTACCTTTTCGGGAGGATAACTAAGTCTAAAAATGCGTAGTGACGGGTCAAAAAGCTTAGAATAAAATCTGCGTTTTTCTTTTTTTTAGTTTGCATCAAATCTGATATAGGGGCGTTTTCATCCTTTTTTGTAGAGTTTTGAGTCTCGGGTAAAACTAAAAAGTTGTTTAAAATGCCGTTTTACCTTTCCTCAATGATAACTAAGGTTGAAAACGTGTGTTAACGGGTTGAAAAGCTTAGGATTAGATACTACATTTTAATTAGAAAAATAAAGTTTCTGCAAAAACTTGCAGGAATATTTTGGTCATTTTCTGTTGGATTTCGGGTCTCGGCTAAAACTAAAAAGCTGTCTGAAACGTCGTTTTACATCAATATGCTTTAGAGTCCGAGTCGTGAAAACGTAATTTAGCGGGTCGTTTTGGACGGGTCAGACTAAAAAAAATTATAATAAAAAGTCAAACTTGGCGAAATTCTTTTAATGGTCAATTAGCGTTATGGAGAATGATTATGCGTAAAATATATTAACTAAAACAGAATTTGCAACTAATAAGTGAGTCTTTCACTTTCGTTCGCGTCTAGATGTCTTAATTTTTATAATGAGTCAAAATGGGTAATTTTTATTAAAATTACATATTATTTGAAATGGGTTAAAATGAAGTTAAACATAAGGCGGATCATTTTAGTAGGTATAAATACGTAAGTTTGGCGCACTCATGGATTCTACGATATATAAAATTTCATATATGTCGGAATATATATATTTTACATACTTATGCATTTTATGCATTCTTCTTGTAAATATATTCTTATACGCGCACCATTATTATAGGTCGCGGGTGAGACGTTGTCGCCATTCTCTCCTTATTGAATTTCTCGTTCGATACTTCATTGCTTCTCGGTGAGTTCATAGCCCCACATTTTTCTCTTTTAATGGTTTTCATAAACTGTTTTCGGGGTGAGTATACATGCTCGTTTTACTAAGTAAACTTATTGATTTTTACTACTTAAGCGTTACCTGATTATCTTTACTAAAGCTTTTACTTGCTTACTATATGACTTCTAAAACATGTGTAATACATGGCTGTTTTCTTATGAACTGATTTAAAGCTTGATTTGTTTACTACATGATTTGAAATCATTGAATTCATGTATATGAAAACCGTGAGTTTTGAACACATTATTTGTTTTACTATTCGACACAAGTGTTTCAAGTTGTATGCTCTCTAGATTTATGCCTGAATATTATTTCCTAAGTTACCGCATTTTCCATTTAAGTCCTTACCAATCATGAACCGTTAATTGCTAATGTAGCAAGCGCGAGTGTTATGGATAGATCTATTGGGACTGACAATCCCCGCCTTGAATTTCTGGTCACAAGCTGACCATGGTGCATTTAACATTGTGAGGACAGTTAGGTTGTTGGCAAGCATCCTATATTTCTCTGGGGCACAAAACTAGTTAAGGTTTCGGGGTCATGAGCTTAGTGCAATAATACATGTTTTGGACTATTGAATTTGTTTCGTAGTCTATTATTACCTAATTCTTGTGGTCCACTACTGAATATTTCTTGATTTGTTGAATCACTACTTAGATTTCGGAACTAATACTTTTAAATGTTGTAACGCTTCTTATCTTACTGAAATATTTCTTGAATTATTTCAATACTGCTTTTACTTAAACCTATGAATTCACCAACATTATTGTTGACATTTTTGCATGTATCTTCTCAGGTTATTATATTGCTAGCTGAGGATTGGGGGCATTCGAGTCACGCGGATACTAATATATTTTTGAAGGCTATATAATTTCAGTACCATTCTATAAACGTCTTGACAATGTTTTCTAATACATTATAAATGGGACCTGTATAACTCAGATATTTTATTAAATCGAATGTGACATTTTATTAAACGTCACTTTTAAGGTCGTTTTATGCAACTTGTACTTTATGCTATGAAGTAGCACCCCAAGAGGTATTTTGCTGCGTCATTGATTTTGAGGGTGTTACATAGACGTCCTCTAAGAGGTACCACAACATAACACCTATCAAAATGATAATATGTTTAATCAAAGTTTGCAAGAGACGCCTGATGTTCGTCTAGATACGTATCAAACAAATAACCCTCAAATGTATAATATATATAAAATACATATACGTAAGCTAAGTATCTTACAAATTATCCTTTGGAAAGAATAATTAGTAATCAACACGGGTATTGTTCTCCTCGGTGAGAGGTGAATGGAAATTCACGTTTATGTCAGGAATTGAGCTTGATTATCATAAAAGATTTGGGTTTGGTTTCTAAATCTAATAACTTAAAGGGGAAAGTAAATTAAAGGCACGCTAATCTAAAAAGGCACAATCAAAACATTAAGCATTAATACGATAACAGGAATTTAAAAACGAGACTAAAAACCTAAATTATCAAATTTTAACCCTAAAATGTAAATTTCAAATATAAAAGTCCTAAATGAATAAAAATAATTTTTGAAAAAGAAATTATATTTTTTAGGCTTTTATTTTATTTTTTATGAATTTAAAACTAATTTAATCTAAAAATATTATTAAAAATATTAAACTAATTATTAAAAATCTGGAAAATTTAAGAAAGATGCTTTTAACTATTTAAAACTTAAGAAAAATAAAACTGGAAAATAAGCTAAAACAGATAAGCAGTTAAAAAGCAAATAAGCTAAATGGTATGTGCTAAATTACACATACCTTTATCCATTAAAAACGGACTTAAATGACCAAAAAACAGACAAAAAACTGCCAAATATATGTTTGTTTTGCATTTGTAGTATGCAGGAAACGGATATCACACAAAAGGACGAAAAACAAAGCCAAAAACGACAAAACTGGGCACGGAATGGAATAGTGTGAAAAGACAAAGCCAAATCGAAGCCAAAAAGTCAACAAGTCAAAAAGTCAAAGTCAAAGTCAACCCCGACAAAGTCAAAGTCAAGAGGAAGTCAAATTCAAAAGAAATACAACTTAAGGGACCAAAAATGTCAAATCCCTAAGTGTAATACAAGAAGAAAAAGACTACAAGGTTTGATTTTGCTATTTACTTGAAATAACAAGTGAGGGGGTGTTTCTGCCAATGTCCCAAACTTGTTTACCCAAAGGACTATGTTTGCAATAAGAGTTATAAGGTTGAGGGGGCATTTCTGCCAAACCCTCAACCTTATATCACCACAAGTGACCGTGTTGCAAAATCTTTTTAACTTCGTGGGACTAACCTTGCCATGTTTCTCTCCAAACCCACACCCTGTCACCCCAAACCCTTTTATAACACCTTTTCCCGCCTTTTTAAACCCCAAGACCCAATCACGGGTCTCCTTCCTCCCCTTTATCCTGCAAACCCAAACAACCCCATGGACAAACATCCCCCTCCACTACCTTCCCCTGTCACATGTTACCACTGCCAAGCTGGCAATCCACCCATTTTTCAAAGATAAGGATAATTTCGATGGTTGTGATCAATTTAAAAGAAGTACAAGGACCATGGATGGCTGGGATTAGCTTTTGAAGTCTCTCACAAAACAAACACAAGCTGCATACTCTCTCAGAAAAGAAGCACACAAAGAAGGACCCAAGACCTAGTTTTTTTAGTATAAATAGATACCTTGTAAGCCTTAAGGGCATCATTGAATTTTCTGTCTTTTAATGTATTTTTACTCAATTTGAATGCAACTTTAAGTTTATTAATTGTCTTTTAATTTTCAGCAAGTGTATTTTAATTTCGAGTTTTAATGAAAAGTTGTTTTAAGCTCTAATACTCTCAATAAGCTCTTATTCAGTTAAAATAAGCTTCTATAAGCTCTTATAGAAGTTTGATTACTTATAAAAATTAAAGTCTCCATAGTTTATAGTTTCTATAAGTTTTGTTTGAAAAAATCAAGAATAAAGCCATTTGGAAGATAAGCTAAAGTTGGAATAGCTTATTGGCTATCTTCACTGGTTAATTATCAAGCCAAGAGTTGTAGGTGAAAGCCTCTTGAGGCTCAAGAAGTCCTTGTAAGAGCTTGGACAAAGGTCATTACAATTTTCCTTTAAAAGCTTAATTTTTAGATGTTTATAGTTATTATGTTTTAGCTGATTTAGAGTGTTATTTCGTGCTTATTATTGTTCAATTTATGTTGTTTAGTGCTTATTTGTCAATTTCCTTAAGATTGTGAGTTAAACAGCCCATTAGCTGTAAACTTAAAAAGTATTAAAGGGGTGTGGGGGGGTGGGGAGGGGGGGGGGGGGTGTTTGGGTTAAGTGTAAAAACGGGTCAAAACAAGATTTGTATGGGTTGGTGTCAAGTTGGTTAACTTTAGCTTAAGTATTAAGCTTGTTTAAGTCTGTTTTTAAAAGGTTTTTAAGTTTAAAAAAATGTTTTTCAAGTTTTTACAAGTGTCCATTTAAAACTGTGGTTTTTAAAAAGAGAATCAATGGCTTATTTGGATAAGCCATTGTAAATTTGAGTTGTGGTTTAAAAAGTGTGTCATTGAGTGTCTAAAACAAGCTGTCAAAAAACACCTTGAGTCACTTGACTTTTTAAGTCAAAACTGCCAAAAAAGTTAAGTGTCATTTTTTTTAGCAAAAAGCCCTTTTTAAAGAACCAAATTCAGCATGTTTTCTTTGATCTTAGAAGCTGAAAATTTGAGCATAAGCTCATCTTGAGTCCTTTTTAATCTGTTTTAACTTTGCTTTTAATTTTGAGCTTATTTGACAGCTTAAAATAAGCTGTCAAATTAAGCCCCTTGTTTTAGCTTAGTTTTCCCCTGGTGCTAAGGGGTTATCTTCAAGCCTTCTTTTCTAGCTTATTAGTGTACATTAGCCTTAGCTTTTGGCTTAACTTAAGAGCCAATAAGCTCTTTGTTAAGTTCCCTTAGTTTCAGGCCTTAAAAAGCCCTTCTTGTTGCTTATTTTTAAGCCAAGAGTGTGACCCTAAGCTTAAATTTACACCAACAGTACTAACTCTTAAGTTAGTACTGTTGTGGGTATTAAGCCACTTCTTGGCTTATTGAGCTTATTCCCTGTACTTATTTGTGTTCCTAGTAGCTTATTAGGATGGTGTGATAAGCTGTGTGTGCTTATTTATCCATTTTCTTGCTTATGTAGTGTTAACAGTTAAGCCCTTTTGCCTTTAAGCTTAGTTAAGCTTTTCTGTCTAGTTTAGCCTTTTCAGCTTATTCAGTTGCCTTATTTTAGTTTTTTTTAGTGCTTATTTGAGCTAGGTTAGTTATTGCTTTCAGCTGATTAATTCAAGTTTTAGCCTGTTAGTCCAAAAAGTCCAAAACACTTAGCCATTCTTAGCTTTTAGATTTTATAGTAATTTAGCTTCCTGTCAATTAAGCCCTTTTTCAACTTCTTTAGTGTTAGTTTTTAGCTCTTTATGCTTATTTAGGCTAGTTAGATAATATTTTTTGCTTATTGTCCAAGTCTTGCTTTAAGTGTCCACAAAGTCCAAAAGATTAAGCCCATTTGCCTTTAAGCTAACTTTTAGCTTCTGTGTTTAAAAAGGTCTTTTAAGCTTATTTATAGCTTATCAAAAAGTTGTAGTTTTAAAAATTGTTAAGCTCAATAAGCTTAACAAGTTTGGTTCACAAAGTTTTCATAAAAAAAAAAGAGGAGACAAGGGGTGACCCGCGTGAAGGCAAGACCGAACGGGCATTACCCTCGATACACCTCTCTTTTATACACAAGACTTACCGCTGCGCCCTTGGGACTTTTTCATTAAAGTCCCAAGTGGCTTTGTATTTAAGGGTATTTTCACCCTTATAAGCTATAAGCTGTTCTAGCTTATTTTCGGGCTTATTTATAAGCCAATTTTTGGTTTCTTATTTTTCGTAGGTTAGTTATAGTGTCTAGTATTTTAGGTAAAATTTTCAGAATTTTTAAAAGTAGTTTAGTATTTTTTTATAATTTAATTTAGTTAAAAGTTTAAAAAATTCATAAAAAATTCAAAAATTATCAAAAAAATATTTTTCTTTTTTAGAAAATTTTCTTTAGTCATATAGTTTGTAGGAAAAATATAAAAATTTTCGTAGGGTCATTTTTGTAACTTTTTGATTTTTAAAGAACGGGGCTCGGGTGCGGTTTTTGTCTTGACTCGTTTTTGGGTCAAACGACCTCCGTTTTCAGTCTAGTCTTTTTCATTCTTCGTTATTAGTCCCCTAGAGTAGTTTAGAAGTGAAAATTTCTTCGTAGGGTTAATTTTGAAGATTTTAGGTTTTTGACCCTTTGTTCGAGATTCGTGCTCTCGTTTTCTAGCTTAATTTCGTAATTTTTAGGTTTTTCTTAATCGTTTTTGTTTAATTTAACTTTCCATACTCTCAAATCATTTCTCTCTTTCAAACTCCAATCTTTCGACTGTATCGATTTTCCAGCACAGCCTCGTTGGGGATAAACGACCCGGGAATATTCTATACTACTTCTCGGTTTTATTGATTTTGTTTCTAGACTATTCTTACTATATATATTTTATATTTTATATTTTATATATTTTAAGGTGTAGTTTAGCAGCAATCACTAAATAAGCTTAAAACTAAACAGACTATAATAAGTAAATGATGCATGCATATAAATGAAAAAGACCCTAGGGCAGATGGTAAAGGCATTGTGTGTGTGAATGGGAGGTCGCAGGTTCGAGTCCGGGACCTTAACTTTTTGCAAAAACATTTTATTTTTGATTTTCTTTTTGAAAAAGCTACTAAATAAGCAACAACAAGAAACTTTAATAAAGAGACTTTTAGACAAAACTTAAAAATAAGCTAAAAAACAGATGACAGATATGCTTATTAAGGTTTTGAAATAACAAGCTAAACTAATAGGACTTAAGGACTCTAAAAGCTAAAAGACAAGCAAATAAGCTAAAAATAGATTTGACCATGGACCTAATAAGCATAAAGGAACGAAAATAAGCAAAGAAAATAAGCTGAAATACTCTAAAAAGCTAAAAAGACTGCAGGCTTTAAGAAAGACTCAAAAGGACTAGTTCTATACTTTTTAAGCTAACCTAAGAACTTAATAAGCCAAAGAGATAAGCTACAAATGGAAAACAGATTTAGAATAGGACTCAAAGAACACATAAAAGCTGATTTTAAGCAAAATAATTAAAAAAATAAGTTGAAAAAAGGAAATTGAAATTGACAGAGCAT
>BQNB010002791.1:76794-121014 GCA_026074375.1 Tanacetum coccineum
ACTGAAGGTGTGGTTGGCTCAGTCTTACTAACAATGACAATTCCTAAAACACTCTTGTTTAAAGAATCTTGTGTTTTAGACTTTGTATGTTTCATGAAACCTAAGCATGGTATTTCTTTTGGGAATGGGGTTGAAAGGTCAATGACTCTACCTCTGAGCTTGGTGAAGCTCCCTGAAGAGTTTTCAGGAGAGGTAGAGGAGTAAGAGATTCTGCTTCAGAATCTTTAGATGATTCATGGTTAGTTGATGTTTTCGTGGGTTTAAGAGACTCATTCACAACTTGATTTTCAGGGACTAAAATTCTTCTAGTGTTAAAGTTTAGAAGTTTGCTGTCAGAATTGAGTCTCTCAACCTAGTCTTTGGATTTAGGGACCATTTCATGGTCATAACCCATGGAAGTAGGAACAAAAAGATTTTCATTTTCATTCATTTTTATGATGATTCAGTGAACAATTCACCACCAAGTACTTTCTTCTTTTGGTGAGTAATTTGCTCACTGATGCATTGACTAACCTTTTTTGAGCTGGTTAGCCATTTTTCATTGATCTTTTTCTTCTCTTTGAGTTGTTCTTAAAGAGCATGATTTAACTTAGCAAGTTCAGTGTTTTGAATTTGAAAAGTGACTGCATCAAGCTTAACTTGTTTTAGCATTAATAATTTATCTCTATATTTGTTTAATTTAAAAACAATTTTGTTGTATGTAAGTTTAATCTTTGCTCTTCAAAAAAATCAAGATCAATATTGATATACTTAAGGTAATTTTGCCAATCGACATCTTCATCCATAGAGAGAAGAATGTTTACCTTTCTCATAGTGATGTCGATCCATTCACCATTTTGAGCATGATTCTTTCCTACAGTGAGCTCATCATCAGCTAGAGCCATCAGTACATTGACCTGGGTTACTTCTTCATTATCTAAGACCTCTTCCTCATCCCAATTAAAGGTTTTAGCAACCAGACCTTTGTTCTTTAATTGAAAGATATTTTGGGTCTGAGAGGTAGAGGGATGTTGCGGTTGTCGTAAGGGACTTCTACAAGAAGTTTTACAACTCCCTAGGCAAAGTACCTAATTGTTGTAGTGTAGTATATGCAAGACTTAGGGGTTGTTATCATTCTCTAGGAGAATAGGTTGGGAAGGCTTGATCACAGTCTAACAGAATTCTAAGGGTTGAGAGAAGATTCTTTTTGTGTTTTTATGTTTATAGGAAAGCAGGTAAAATCATATATTTGAGAGGTTGGTTGGTTTTAGCTATTAAACTAAATATTAAACTAAGCTACTGGTGATAACAATATAATAAAAGATTGTGTTTATTTAATCATGTATTACTCCCTAGATTGCTTCTCCTAGTGTTGTTGCTTTGTCACACTTGTGATGATCTATGTAATTATTTCCTAAGTCATGAACGAATTACACGAACCGCCGTCTATTTAATATTCCGTTAAGACAACGCACAAGTAAGGTAGTATGAAGACTATTACAAGGCCCCTAAGAGTATATTAAATGCACACTACTACAAAATGGAGTTAAAGTGACACTCATAAAGTGTTGTATTATGTGTTTAAAATGTTGCATTATGCATAATGTGACACTTTATCAAGTGCTACGTTATGTAACGTTGCCTTAGGTATAAGCGACACTTTCAATTGGAATATGCAACATTTTTTAAATGTGTTGCCTATGTTACCAAGTGTGATACTTTAAAGTGCAAGACTTTTTACACTCAAAGACAACACTTTTTATACTCAATTGCAACACTTTTTGCATTAAATGCAACACTCTCTATACCAAAGGGCAACACTTTTTACATTTGTAACATTTTTTTACGTAAGTGCAACCCTTTTCAAAAGGAAATGCAACAATTAACCACAACACTTTTAGATTCATGTGCAATACTTTGTCATTATTACAACTAATTTTGCAACACTTTATTTTGTGAAACGCAACACTACTAGTTGTTTTTCCATCATATAAAGCGACACTTTTATATATGATTAGTAACACTTTTTTTCAGACAATATAATGCTAAATATAACATTCGAAAAGGTCTAATAATACATAACTAGTTAACATTTGTTCAACCATAGAAAAAATAAAATACCATAGATAACATCGTAATATATGTTGACAAAATTGTCTAATGTGAGACAACCAACATAAAACTTCTAGTGAACAAAAGAAAAGGCAATCAAACTGTAACCCTAGACATCTTGAATGCATCTTTGCAAATCTCCACATAGAGCTTGAAGTACTATAAAATGATGTTGCCTAGTCCAAGTGAAAGCGATAGAAAATACTGTTAGTTTACACTTATGATATATAGAAGACGACCAAATCTATACAATAAAGTACATTACAACAACATAAAGATGACGATTAATAACTACACAGAATTGCTATATCAAGAAAATGTTGTCCATACAGAAAACAAATGATCAAATAACTACCGAAAGGCATTTGTGTCTACTGTGTAGCTATAAAAAGTCTAATAAAATTCCAGATTTCATTTTTATACCTACAAGTGGTAACCTGACCATGTATAAATATAACATGTCAAGTACAAGTATTTAATAATTTCCCAGACTCAAAACATCTGATTATTCGATTACTACAAACTTAAATAGCATAAATAGATGCAAACACTATTTTCTATAGTCCATTTTAATAGGATTGCACATTTATCATGTCAGTACATTCAGAAAGCACATCCAAACACTCCTTTACATTCGAAAACCACATCCAAACACTCCTTTGGTAAATAAGTCAAGATGCCTTTGTGTGTGCATGGTTGACTTGATTCCTATTAAGATTGTCACTCGAAGGTATGCTACTGAATGTTGCCTGAGAAATAAAGTGCCACTTCAAATATTTTAATTCGCAAAAATGATAATGTGGGTAGCAAATCAACGTGAACCAATTCTTTTTGCCTAACTTTATATTATGCATCTTTTACGACGATGCTCCCTGGACCAGCTATACCAATATTGAATCAGGTACTATAAGTTTTTCCATAAATTTCCAAGACTTAACAGCTACAATATATGTTCATATCTTCGCATTGAATGGGCAGGTTGATGCATAGAGCACCCAATTTAGATGTTAAAATTTCAATCCATTTAGTTATTACTTGGCTGATTCGGGTTATGTTTTATCTCTAACAGGTCAAATAAGTGTAATAAAGATTGCTCAAAAAGGAGGAAGCATCTAAAGTGCATTCTCAGTGTACATAAGTCATTTTAATCAATATCAAAGCTTTTATAGCAAAGAACCACTTAGAAATCCAGAATTTCGTTAAAAGCTACATCAAGTAAAAAAACAATATTGACACAAGTCTTTAGCTCTTTATGTCCCAAAAGTTTTGACACAAGTATCCATTATTCTAAAGTTTAAACCACATATGACAAAAGAGGTAATATTTAATTTTGTATATAAAGATCCTAAATCAAAAATTTCACAGCTAAGATTACTTATGAAAAGAAGCTGGAAATTTTCTGTACACATAACAATATACCTTAAATGGTGTACATAACAACAATAAGCAAATACATAAAATACAAACCTTATTTTACATAATTGAGATCAGACTTCAGATCAATTCTATTAACATCTATGAACATAAATAACATTTTTCACACAAATTCTACTCATTCACATTTCATATAGCTATACATATCATAACTAACTCTTAATGTAAATTTACAACACAACAATTAAGAGCTTTCATTAGCCAAAAAAGAGATTGATTCCACCGATACGATGAGACAAAGTACACCAAAGCTAGAATATAAAGACTAAATCAATGGACCCAGCCAACAAATTGAGACAGTAGACATAAGTTAACCAACACAATAAATATCTATGAATAGACACAAACTGCAGCACACAACACAAAATACCAACAAATCAAAACTCAGAGCAGACTAAACTAACCATATTGTAGGAGGTACTCATGTTTTAGAGCATGTTTTGTATGAAATTTGAATAAGAGGGACGTACCTTTAACAAAACATATGTGATAACTCATGTTAAAAACTCTAACAACTCTACATGGTAACTTTTGTATAAGCTTCTCGACTGCATCTTCAACTAACTTGTCACATTGGTCTTGCAATTATTTACGCATATCTTCTAGTTCAGCCTTATTTCCTTTATGTTCCTCTGCTATCCTAAGCTTCTTCTGTTCATAATCATCTTCAATATCTACAAGTGGTAGTAACAAAATTAACTATGACTACTTGATCGATGGTCAGGGTATTCTTCCTGGATGCCAAGATATCACTGTTAAGAATTTATCAAGCCTCTCTGGACATGGATTGCAAGAATTCAAAAATGAGGTCGATTTTAAATTTTGAAAGGCAAGTAAGAAGTGAGTAAATTGATTGTTCTCTAGCCTTGGGGATGTTTCAGATTGCTTATTAAAACAAGCAAATAAGCAATGTTATCCAAGCACTCATAACTGCATCTCTTTGTTACAGATAAGCAAATAAGCACTAAAATTGCGGTCAGCCATTATTTGAACAGTTAGACTCCAATACCTTTAGATTGCTTGAAAATAAAAGTCAATACTGGCTGTATATACCTCTTCCACTACAAACTAAATCCATTCAGCGCGCTAGTAGCTAGCTCCCAGTAACTCCATAGTTTGACTGGATAAAACTAAACACATTATCCTCATCATTTAACATCAATAGTTGTATCCATTGGTGCCGAGAAGGGAAGAGTATGGGATAGTGAGCTAATAATTAACAATAGGACAATGATATGTGCACGGAGGATTTTTATATGCACACATAAAGTTTAAGGGAGTTGACGTGTATACCCTTGTGACCTTTGACCACGATGATAAAACTCACAACACAATAAACTAATTTCCTAGTCAAGAAAAGTAGCAAACAATCATTTTCTAATGTTATTATTATTGATCAGATATAGTTATGCAATAAAAAGGAAAACAAACAATAATCTTAAGCTTGTTTGCCAACACCTATCCATGTGTTCTACTTCGCTTTCTCTGTTTCATTTTTAAAAAATTAGATGCTAGGAATACCAATAACTTATTCAAATAGTCTCGTTAATTGGTAACAAGAATAAAGGTTTTTCTTGAGCAATTAGAACAGATGAGTAAAGAATAACAAGCCAACAATCAAACTTGATTTTGGGAAAATCTTTCTCCCTGATGTGTCCAGGTTGCATGCGCATATGAACCAATAACTCAACTTACTAAAGGGGGGGGGGGGGTCGTTTTCGAAAAAGGGGTCTGGGATCAAATCATGTGCTATAAGTGGATCATACCGGAGGTTGTAGATGGGATTTTTAAAGGTCCACTATTACATTTTTATTTGCAGATTTCGAACAGAGATAAGGGTGTTAAAAGGGTGAGTGTAACTTAATGTAATAGTGAGACAAGGTAAAAACAAAAATAATAAAAGAAAGAAATTGAATGAACTGAGCGGTGAAAGCTACAAAAGATAAAGTGGTGCCAAGAGTGTAGTAGGAAGATGATGCTGTAATTGATAATAAGTCGGGTAAAATGATGCAGGTGTATACACGTCAATTTCCTTTTAACTTCAAGTATGCGGATAAAAATTATCTATGTACATATCAACTCCTTTGATAATATACCACATATTCAGTAATTTGACCTCGACACGAAACTACATACGAAAATGTAAGCAAAAGTATGAATATGTATGGTGGGTGAAAATTATCTATGACATATCAAACTCGCTACTCAGCTACTAACAAATAACCCTTCAATTTAGTTGTGTACTATTATTAAATTCTCCCCCCCCCCTCCCCACCCCTCTATCCCCTCCGACACGGGGAAAAAAACCTACATACGAAAATGTAAAAGCAAAAAAGTAGAATATATGTCGGGATAGATAAGATGGGAAATAGTTTTGGGGTCGTTATGCTGACTTACACTAGAGAGCAAATTTTTTCACATACCCAAGTTCAAGCTTAACAAAGTTTTACTCAACCAAGCTCCTGGGTTACCGAAAAGAACAACTATATGTAAGGGCGTAAAACAAAAGTCTTGTTACTTAACAACTAACTTGAAATGCTTGTAGGGTAATGTGAACTCAAATAGTTAAACCCCTGAAGCCAAATAATTGAAAGCAATATTCAAAGTTATATATGTTGAGATAAAAAAGACTTGGAAGATATGTCATAATGCATAATTTGACACTGGTTCTCTTAGTACTTCTATCAAACACATATTAGGCATTTCAGATTCACATCAAGCTTAACATCTAAAGGGAATAATTAAAGCTTGACAACCAAACATATTAACTACAGCAAAAAAGTCACAACATATAACAAACAAAGAGATATATTTTTAAAATTACAAGCTTTAATTTAACAAAAATAGAACCTACTTACACTGTCCATTTTTGAAGCTTGATAGAGTGGCGACCAATTTACGAAGGTGTGATACTAGAGATAGAAAGAAGGAAAGGGGGAAAGGTTATCACATATACTTGAGCCGAAAAATGTTTTTAGGGATCTGAATTTTTTTAATTTGGGTGAAAAATGAGGAAAGTTAATTAGGGGGAAAATGACTTTTTGGAGGGGCGGGAACATTTTAACCAAAAATTTCAATATGGAGGAATGGGAGGCGGTTCAGACTTTCTATTTAGATTTAACATGTTTTCTTTAGCAAAGGTTTGCAACACTTATAAAAAATGTTGCATTAGATCTATAATGGCAACACTTAACTTTAAAATGTTGCTTAATGTTTAATATTCTATAAAAAGCAACATATTTTAAAAAGTGTTGCTTATAAAGTGTTGTATTAGCCTCATTTTGCTGTAGTGCCATTTGAAATATATTAAGAGTGAATCAACCATATAAGGGGCAAGGTAGTATGAAGACTGTTACTCGATGGTATCCTTTCTAAACAATCATGTTTTCCTAGACATATCAACAGTGATACAGACAAAAGCTAGTTTTCTAAGACCTAACATGCATATTCATCACAAGAAGCAACACCACTAAGATCTACATCATAGGTTTCATACAATCATAAATAAACACAATAGAAGGTTTGGCCAAACATGTTAAAGAAAAAGTAAGAACAATGAATCAAACAACACATAGATATATTGAATGATTAAGATAATCTTACTTTATTAAAACATGAACTGAAGGAAGTAAAAAAGGGTTTTAAGGCCCTAAAATCGTCCCTAACAACTGCTAAATGAAATAGGGTTCGTCCCTTTCTTTTACTCTTAAGTTACACACTTAAAACCCTAAAAACAGATTTGTATATATAGGAAAATCGCTTTGACGGCGTCGCGTTTTAATCGTGACGCCGTCATGTGTAGAATATTCTAGATAATGGGCTGGGTCATGCATTCTGACGCCGTCTTGAGATCTTGTGACGCCGTCTTGGTAGGAGTTTTGACGGCGTCACGTGTAATCAATCAGTGCACGGCCGTTCCTAGCTGCTGAGTAGATCATTCTCTTAGAGACTGTTGGTTGTGTTGGTTCGTGTCGTGGTCCGTTTCTTCCCAAATGAGCCCAAGTCACGTGTATTGCTAAAGTTTGAGGCTTGGCTATGCCGCTACGCTACACTTCACGCTATTTATAACCTTGATTTTAGGCATAAATGCACTATTTAAGGGGTTAAACGACCCCGAAAAGTGTATAAAATGACACCTCTTCAAATGGTAATGATTACGATCTTTGATTTAGGACTTAACTTATAAAAAGGTTTTCTCGTCAAAAAACGTGTTCACAAATTAACTTGTTTTAACTTAAGACTTATATTAGTTAACTTAATGAGACGTGTCACGCAAATAATCAAGTTACTATTATATCAAATCTATTTTGTTTATCAAATAACGTAAGCGGATTTCTCCAACCAAACGATAAAGATCATAGACAAATCTTTAAAACTGTATAGTACACAATGGGCCTTTTGACCTATACTGTTATGCGTATACGATCAAAGTTGATGAACAAAGTCGATAAGATAGGACACAATAGGATTTTAACATAAGCTTAAGATTAACAAGATCACAATAATACCAAATGCTTCTTTATTATATTAACATCACCGAGTGATAAGAGGTTTAGCCTCCCATGGCTACGGAGTTCATAATGACAAAGTTAAACAGATAGACAAGAAACATACGAGATTCAAATAGGAAATGGATCAAAATACCACCTGTTACAAGTATCGAATCTTACTAAACTGTATTAAACTTAAATGCTATAAACCGTCTTCGTCTTCGCCAGAATTCCGTAGTTAAAATCCATGGATTGATGAAGAACTTTGAGAGAGAATTGTTTTTTAAAGTGTGTGTGAAAATGAGAGAAAGTCCTCTTTATTTATAGGTTGGTCGAGGCCTGAAGTGTGGCGCACAAATACATAAGTGAGGCGTACTTCAGCCTAAGTCGGTTAAATCTTCATTAATGCATAGAGCAAGTGTGGCGCACTTTCAGGAAAAATCGGCGCACTTCGAGTATTAACTGACTTCATTTATTTCGTTGATAAGTACGACACACAAAGTTATAAGTGTGGCGCACTTCCTCATAATTTTGGACTCTATTATTTCTTTTCTTCTAACTTTGCTTCCAATGGGTATAAACACTTGTATTTCGAACATTTTGAGCACGAGCAGTCTTCAAGTGAACCTGCACATATTTCATGCTATTAAGTATCAAAAGTTCACGAGAAATGATATTACAATAATGCCGCCTAAAACATGTATAATTAAGGCGTTATCACTAGGCATGATGAAGCTCTGAGGTCGGTTCATATAGACCTTCTCATACAATTCACTATTCAAGAAAGCTGTCTTCACATCTATCTGATGAATAATCAGATTGTGAATTAATGACAAAGCAATCAGCAGTCTTATGGTTAGGGGTGTCAAACGGGTCAGCCCGACCTGACCCGAACCCGATAAAGCCTTATAGGGTCGGGTTTATTCGGGTCTAACTTAGCTTATTGGGTCAACCTGACCAACCCGATAGCCTTACAGGGTCGGGTTAGGGTTATACGATCAAAGTTGATGAACCCGCCGCCTAAAACATGTATAATTAAGGCGTTATCAAATCCCTCTACACTTAGCTATTGCTTGCCCTCAAGCAATCAAAGCGACAAAGCAAAAATCATGTATCGTGGACATGGAGAAATTATCTTTTCATTTTAACAAGTGTTTGTCTAGTTTTTATACTTTTCAGGCATAGACATATAACAAAGCACCTCACGTAGGGGATGTGTTTATTTATTCACTCATGTCACTCACATAGGGTTTAATTTTTGTGAGATCACTCAATTTGCACAGGCATAATCTAGATAGCTACCATGGGCTTGTACGAGACACATAAACATGCCTGTTACGGCGTGAGCACCTAGACAAAATCTCAAAGAGGTAAAATGTGATACTGATGTGAGTGAGTACAGTATATGATAATTTCATATGCCAAATCAGAGCCTTATAACAACTTCATAATTTTTTTCTTCTTGATATATATATATATATATATATATATATATATACGTATCGAGATTATTTAGACAGTTATCAAAGAGTTTCTAAAGACGGAGAAGTCGTCTATGAATGCTTCTACAGATTCTTTGATCATGTCATGAAAGATAGCTAACATGCACCTTTGGAAAGTAGCGGGAGCATTACATAAACCGAAAGGCATTCGCATGTAAGCGTATGTTCCGAAAAGGCAAGTGAATATTGTTTTTTCTTGATCTATAAGATCGATTGGTATTTGGAAATATCTAGAACAACCATCGAGGAAACATAAGTATTTAATTCGTGCGAGTCTTTCAAGCATTTGATCCATGAATTGCAACGAAAAGTGATCTTTTGCTGTTGCTTCATTGAGTTTACGATAATCTTTGCATACTCGCCAACCCATAACAATTCTTGTTGGGACAAGTTCATCTTTTTTGTTTATGACTACTATAATACCACCTTTCTTGGGTACATAGTGGATAGGGCTTACCCAAGAGCTATCAGTGATTGGATATATAATACCAGTATCGAGAAGTTTGACATTTTTAACTACTTCTAGCATGTTTTGATTTAATCTTCTTTGTTTTTGTACAACTGGCTTCTTGTCATCTAAAAGTTGTATTTTACGTTTACAGAAAGACGGACAAATACCAGGAATGTCTGTTGTTTTCCAAGAAAAGGCTTGCTTGTGTGTTTTAAGAACAGATACGAGTTTATTTTGTTTTGTTTAGAGAGCTGAGATGATATGATCACAGGAATAAAAGAGGGTTCTTCCAAGAATACATATTCTAGATGTTTAGGAAGAGGTTTGAGTTCAAGATCCGAATGAGGTTCTTAAAAAAATGTCTTGATTTTATAATCGGTGTTAAAGGTGACTTTTTTGAATGTCGGTTTTTCTTCATCGGATTCAGTTTTAGTATTTTCTTCGATACTCATAGCAATGAATTCGTCGAATTTGGCAAAGAGTTTTTTTTCGAGAATAGTTCCCTCGATGGAATAAAGGATATCACTTCCTTCATCAAGAAGTGCATCAAAATCTTATTCTAAGATCTCGTCAATGCTAAAACATGTATCATCGTTTGAATAGGAATGTTTCATCGCAGAATCGATCGAGAAGGTCATTCGTTTAGTTTCAATTCCAAGGTTGAGTTGTTTTTGTTTAACTCGAATTACTGTGTCAGTGGTACGGAGAAAAGGTCTCCCTAAGATAAGAGGAACTTTATTATCTTCTTCCATTTCGAGAATAACGAAATCCATAGGAAATGTGAATTTACCAACTTCTACGAGCATATTTTCAGCTATTCCAATAGGGTATTAGAATGATCGGTCAGCTAATCTTACGCTCATTTTAGTTGGTTTGAGAGTTTCGAGAGATAATTTTGCATATAGAGAATACGACAAAAGATTAATGCTAGCACAAAGGTCGGCTAAAGCATTACATGAGAAGGTTTTGCTAAAGGTACATGGAATAAGAAAACTTTTGGGGTCTCCAAGTTTGGGTGGAACTTTTTTTTAGATCATAGCTGAACTTTCATCGCTCAGGAAAGCGGATGAGTTTGTTCAAGTTTGTGTTTGTTGCTAACAAGTTCTTTGAGAAATTTACCATAATTTGGCATTCCTGCTAAAACGTCGACAAGAGGTACGTTGATTCAAACGGCTCGAATCTTGTTGAGGAATTTACCATATTGAGCTTCCATTTTTTATTTTCGAAGGCGTTGAGGATATGGGATCTTTGGTTTGTAAGGTTTGGGCATCAGAGTTTCTTTGATTGGTTTTAGGGTTTAGATTTGGTTAAGTGTTACTAGGAAGAGATCTAAAAGGTCGAGCAGATTGCTTATCAGCAAATCTGTTAAACTTTTCTTCTAAATTTTGGATCGAGGCTTGATGATTTTTGGTAGTTGTTTCGAATTTGATTTTGAGGCCCATAAACGTATCTTTGACAAAAGAGTTGGTCGATTGTTGAGCTTTTATGAAATCACTTAATTATCTTTGAAGGTCGGGTTTATCATCAAAATTAAATCGATAGTTGTCTCAATTATAATCGTTTCTTCTGCTTGAACGCCAATTATCGTGATTTAAGTCACGGTCACGGTAATCATTGTAAAAACGTGTACGACAGAAGGTTTGCATGAATTTTGTTTCTTCTTCGTGAGACATAGGTATGTCATCATCGTTACAATCAGGGGTCAAGTGATTTGAACGAGATTGGATTTATTTGTACTAAGCGTCCATTTTCATGGTCATGACATCCATTCGTGCCATAATTTTATAAGTACCAGAATTACTGCTGCCTTTATCGACGAAAGCTATAGTTTTCTTTAGAGAAGATTTTTTTTTGGTTTTTAGCCCAATCGAGCTTGAGTAAGACTTTGTCTTCGAGAAGTTGATAGGCTTGATTTGGTGTTTTATATAGGAAAATACCACTAGCTGCGGAATTAAGAACTTCTTAGGTTGTTTTGTTAAGGCCATGTTTAAATATTTTTATGATATTGCCTTTGGTGAGATTGTGACCATGATAATTTTTGATCATTTCTTTCATACGGAGCCAGGCATCAGTTCGAATTTCGTTTTATGTTGGGAAAAGGCTCGGATCTCTCTGAGGAGTCAATCGAATAGAGCTAGGGAAAAAGTCGGATCATAAAAGTGGTTCGTAGTTCATCCCATGTTTCAATAGTTCCCTCGTTGAGTTCATCCAACCAAGTTTTTGCTTCACCCGTGAGTGATAGGGGAAACATCATTAGGCGGACGGCTTCATTTTCGGTGTTTCTGTATTTAAACATGTCACCTATTCTATGAAATTCATGAATGTGTTTGTGTGGATCAGTTTTAATTCTACCATCAAATTGGTTTCTTTTAACAAGAGTCAAGTGGTTACCCTCAATGGCGAATTCATTCGCGGTTTCAGGAATAGTGATTGCGAAACCGGGAGTCGGAGCGACAACACGTTTGGTAGCCCACATGGGTTCATCATCCATTGGGTTGTAATTTTCAAGAATGTTTAAAAAGTGCTAGAAATAATTTATATCAAGAATGGGTAGGTAGATAACTCTTGGTTGTTCGGGTCGTTCGTCCCTTCGTTCAAATGGAACTCTCCTGTTTCGTCGATGAAGTCTACGATTCAGGGTTCGTTCAGGTTCAGATAATGGTTCGACAATTTCGGAGTTGGAAGCACGCGTATGCATCCAAGGTGAATTGTTGGATAATGTTTTTAGGAAAAAATGTTTGACTGCAGAAAGTGCAGTGCACTTTCTCAACGAAAATTACAGAAAATGGGCAGATTGATTTTTGGGAAAAAGTGATTAAAATTTTTGTGACAGGAAATGATTATAGAACAGTTTAAAATCCCCGGCAGCAGCGCCAAAAACTTTGATGTGTTTCAAAAGCTTTAAATTTATAAGACTAGAATTACCAATTATTGGATGGAAACACACGGGTAAAGTATAACCCACGTATGTAGCATAATATTTTAGGAAATACCTGGTCGTCCACAGATATTTGATTATGTTCATATAATCACAAGTTTTAAGACAAACTTTAACAACTTTTTCAGATAAGATATGTTTGATGATGGGATCAATAATAAAGATAAATGACTTCTTGGATAGTTTCGTATAATTACTAAGCGATGGTAATGATTACGATATTAGATTTAGGACTTAACTTATAAAAAGGTTTTCTCGTCAAAAAACATTTTCACAAATTAACTTGTTTTAACTTAAGACTTATATTAGTTAACTTAATGAGATGTGTTACGCAAATAATCAAATTACTATTGTATCAAATCTATTTTGTTTATCAAATAACATAAGTGGATTTCTCCAACCAAACGATAAAGATCATAGACAAATCTTTAAAACCGTATAGTACACAATGGGCCTTTCGACCTATACCGTTATGCATATACGATCAAAGTTGATGAACAAAGTCGATAAGATAGGACACGATAGGATTTTAACATAAGCTTAAGATTAACAAGATCACAATAATACCAAATGCTTATTTATTATATTAACATCATCGAGTATTCATAAGAGGTTTAGCCTCTCATGGCTACGGAGTTCATAATGACAAAGTTAAATAGATAGACTAGAAACATACGAGATTCGAATAGGAAATGGATAAAAATACCACCCGTTACAAGTATCGAATCTTACTAAACCATATTATACTTAAATGTTATAATCTGTCTTTGTCTTCGCCGGAATTCTATAGTTAAAATCCAAGGATTGATGAAGAACTTTGAGAGAGAATTGTTTTTTTGAAGTGTGTGTGAAAATGAGAGAAAATCCTCTCTATTTATAGGTTGGTCGAGGCCTGATGTGCAGCGCACAAATATATAAGTGCGGCGTACTTCAGCCTAAGTCGGTTAAATCTTCATTAATGCATAGAGCAAGTGCGACACACTTTTAGGAAAAACCGACGCACTTCGAGTATTAACTGACTTTATTTATTTCGTTGATAAGTACGACACACAAAGTTATAAGTGTGGCGCACTTCCTCATAATTTTGGAGTTTATTATTTCTTTTCTTCTAACTTTGCTTCCAATGGGTATAAAAACTTGTGTTTCAAACATTTTGAGCACGGGCAGTCTTCAAGTGAACCTGCACATATTTCATGCTATTAAGTATCAAAAGTTCACGAGAAATGCTATTACAATAACGCTGCCTAAAACATGTATAATTAAGGCGTTATCACTAGGCATGATGAAGCCCTGAGGTCGGTTCATATAGACCTTCTAATACAATTCACTATTTAAGAAAGCTGTCTTCACATCCATCTGATGAATAATCAGATTGTTAATTGGTGCCAAAGCAATCAGCAGTCTTATGGTTAGGGGTGTCAAACGGGTCAACCCGACCTGACCCAAACCTGATAAATCCTTATAGGGTCGGGTTTATACAGGTCCAACTTGGCTTATCGGGTCAACCCGACCAATCCAATAGCCTTACAGGGTCGGGTTAGGGTTATTTTTTCAATTTTTATCGGGTTCGGGTTCAACCCGATAACTTGATAAATATATAAGCCTACGTTGTATTTTTTCATTTTAGGCCTATGGCTGTTATATAATCATAGATTGTTTTAGCCTAATACACATTATATGTAAACTACGTAGTTAAAAAAAGAGTAGCTTTACCTTCACTTTTGGATGGTGCAAGATGAAGATTAAATATTTTCTAGTTTATACGTTGTAAGTAGCTTTACCTTCACTTTTAGCTGTCTTAAGTGTTCATTTATTTAAATGAAAGGTCTACTTTCATAGCAGAAAATTTTCATCATCAGTAGTTGCTAAGGAATGGCTTTGTAAATTATGGAATTTGCTTTCTTTCGTAGCTGATGATTCTAGTATAGTCATATGCCACTAATGCTTCTACAAATTTGACAATGTCTTATTAGATTACTTGTTTTTATCAACTGGACCTACAATCTTTTGATATTGTTTTCTTATAAGGGGATATCTTGGCTACAATTATTGTAGCCAACTGGCTATAATTCCCCACTAAATATACATAAGAAATCATTCAGGGGCTCGCAAATAGTATTTAGAGATCCACAAACAGTACTCTAGGACCAATGATTTTAGCCTAGAATTGTAGCCAATTAGCTAAAATAAATTATAGCTAATATTTCCCCTTCTTATAATTTGGTAGTTGTAAGTGGATACATGATTGTCCCTATGTGATCACTTTTCTTTTACATGTTCAACTCGATAACAACCTGACAACCCAACCTGATTCAACCAGACCTGTTTTGACCCTATAAATGATAACCCGATATTTTATAGGGTCGAGTTAGAGTTAATATTTAGGACACCAAAACCCGATTCAACCCGACACATCCAACCTGATAACCCGACAACCCGTCCTGATAACACCCCTGCTTATGGTACTGAGACATGCCACTAAAGCATAAGTATCATAGTAGTTTATCCCTGACTTTTGTCTAAAGCCTTGAATGACCAATATAGCCTTGAAATTTTCAATAGTTCCATTTACCTTTAGTTTTCTTTTCAAAATCCATTTGCAACCTAAAGGTTTGCATCCATGTGGTAGATAAGCCAACACCTAAGTGTCGTTACCCATGATGGAATACATCTCATCATTAATTGTTTCTTTCCAGAAAGCAACATCCTCGAACTTCATTGTTTCATAAAATGTTTTAGGTTTATCCTCAACATTAAAGCAATAAGAGTGTTGGTCAGATGCCTCATCTCTTGTTCCTTCAATTAACACTACAAGAATCCTGATGATTACCTATGATAATTAAACACAAACTTTGATTCATGGGTATTCACCCACACATTACCCATAAATTACCCATGAATAATTAATCAGAAAACAATTCAAATTTACCCACTAATTTCCCGTAAGTTTACCTACGGAATAACGTATAACATTTTATTCCATGTGTAATTCGTGGGTAATTTTTTTTGCCAAAGTGTTTCCCTCTAATCACCTAAAAATTCAACTACCGTGGATAAATATATCTGTAATATCGTGGGTGAATTTTGTTTACCCATGAATTACACACGACCATCATGCCCATGGGTAATTTTTTGTGGCTGATTTGTGGATAACTAGATACCAATGGTTTGTTTCAAGGGTACATAATGTTGTAATTTTTGTCGCTAAACCATAAACAATGCATAATGTCAGCACTATTGAAAAAATCTCTACATTAGTAGTCAATAAAAAATGCAATTTTTGGTCAAGGTTTAGTAATTTAAGAACTGACCACCAAGTACGGGTAAAAAACAAAGTATCTTTGTCTAGTGATACATGAGAGACCCATCAAGCAAGAGGATGTGAGTTCAATTCTAATTTTCAAATATATATATATATATATATCATGTGAGATATTAGGACGTATGTAGATGTGTGTAATAGGTCATCTTTCAAAAAAGAAAGGGAGAACAAGTTCTAGTAAAAGCAAATCAAACCACACCCATATAAATGTTTTACGGTGTATTTTTCCCACAACACATACACCAACTCCATTAACAAAACCATTTTATCCAATAACACATTTTGCATGAATTGTTGTATATTGTCCCACAACACATCACACAAGCTCCTTTAACAAAACCATTGTGTCCCACAACACATATAACACAAACCAATGCTTTCATAAGATATTTGTAGTGTCGTGCATAAAGGGAGTTTGGGTATTACGATTAGTTCTCTCTTTGTTATTCATATTTTTAGTAGGATCAGTTTTGCTATTGGTAGAGTAGTGGGGGCCCAGATAGTATCTCGGCTTCCCACTAACTTTTTTGTAAATATCTTATTCCTTCTAATAAAATAATAATAATAATAATAATAATTATTATTATTATTACTATGATTATAATAATAATAATAATAATAATAATAATAAGATTTTTTAAAATAATAATAATAACAAAAATAATAACAATATAATTTATTAAAAGTTATGAAAATTACTATAAAATATGTTTTCACATTTTATACCAGTTATTTCACAATATTTCTCACAAATGCCTCTAACAAGGCTTGATGCCACAACCTTTCGGGTGAGTAACTCACATATTACTAGACCATAAGCCATGGGTCATATTATTAATGGTGTATGTTCAAGTTTAGTCATATATATTAGGTCTCTTCATCATTCCTCAAAAATATATCACATGTCATATTTTTCTATTTATATTAAATAAAATACTAAAGTATCATTCAAACATCTTTTTTTCGAACAGCTGATTAAAATAAAAAAAGAACTAGCAATGAGCTAGAAAATTACAAAGTGTTATCTAGCAAAGGATTTTGAATCTATTGGTTCCAAGAAACATGAAACTTTCTACTCCTACTAGAAAACCAAAGAAAGGAATAACTAGTAATGTGATCAAAAAGATCTTTCTGATGCCAGTCCTTTTTGTTGAAGAAGAGTTGGTTGCGAAACTTCCAAATAACCTAAAGATAGAACCCAATAATAGATTCTAACACCATTTTCCTTGAAGCTCTCAAGTTCATATTATCAAGCCATAAAAACACTTCCGTTAAAGAGCTCACCGCGTTTAGGAAAAGATTAACCCATTTGAAAATTAAAACCCAGATGTTTGAAGCAAGATCACATGTCCAAAATAAATGATGAGATGTCTCAGGGTGTGTTGAAAAAATAAGGCAAGCCAAAGAACTTAACTCAACACCTTTTATGCTAAGGTTCCATCAAGAAGGAATACGGTCTCTAAGAATTCTCCAAACCAATATATTCACTTCCCTTGGATTAGATTTACACCAGCAGGTAGCAGGGGCTTCAGAAGGGAGGATAAGGTGATCGATGTAGAGCCAAGTATGTTTAACAGTGAACATTTCATTATTGAGAACATTTCATTGCCACTCATTTATAGCATCTCCTAATTGAACATTAGAAACCAAATTTTGTAACTCTTCCAAAGGGCTTCCTATAGTACCACCTATAATTGGACGAGACCAGCTCCAAATCCATTCACCATTCCATTTATCACTAACGAGGCAATCTTGGTTAATTTCTAGATGGAAAAGGCAAGGGTATTTGATTGCGAGAGGAGTATCACAGATCCATGCATCACGCTAAAACTTGGTACTTGTACCATCGTTCACTTTCAGTTTAAGAGTGGAGAACGAAATTATACATTTTTCATTCAAACTATTAATCGATTTCATTATGCGTGTGCCCATACACTTGTAACCAAGACATTGAAGTAAAAAAGCGCAGAACCAAGATCGCTCGAATGACCATGGATATCTGTTATAACTCGCGTCCACAAAGAATGTTGATCTTGAGCAAATCTCCATCTCCATTTTTGGATTAACGCTAGATTAAACACGTTTAGACTTCCAATGCCAAGACCCCCTTGCAATTTAGGAGAAATAGCTGATTTCCATGCAATCCATGGAAACTTAACAGCCTCTTCGGTACTTCCCTAAAAGAAGTTTGATCGAATTTTCTCCAAGGAGTTGTTAACTTGAGTAGTCATTGGGAAGATTGAAAGAAAGTATATCCCAAGCGAGCCTAAAACTGAGGTAATCAAGGTTGATCTGCTACCAATTGAGAGCAAGCTAGATTTCCATCGAGATAAGCGTTCGTAGAATTTATTAACAATAAGAACCTAATTGTTTACCTTTGACATGTTAGAACTAATCGGTAAACCCAAATAGAAGAAGGGAAGACACTGAGCTTGGCAACCGGTAACCAAAGCTGAATTACTTACTTTTGAAGGATCCACCCCGATTCCAAAGAGGTTAGATTTGTGTAGGTTGTGTTTAAGACCTGATACTTTGTAGAAGCACTTAAGGAGATTCACAATATTAGTATATTCATGCTAGACCATTCCCATAATAGAAGTACATCATCCACAATAAATATGTGAGAGACGTGAAGAGACTGTAACTTTACACCATAAAATAATTACATTGGATAAATATATAAATAATTATAGAGGATGCTATCAATACGGGATTATCATTCAAACATCGTAAATTTTAAGTGCTAAAGTATATAAATAATTACATTGGATAAATAAATTCATTTTGCTATATTGTGGAGGGAAGATTCACGCTCTTATGACTTACGGCACACTAAAGCATTATTCACACATTTCAAATTTTAAACCTTTAAACTGAATTCACTCACCTTCCACAAATCACGCCATTACTTGGTAATGGGATAAGTTTTTCACATTCTAAACCAACACTTGATCGATCTTGTTCAATCATTTCGATGGTACATGACAAATCACCAATATCTAATTTCTCTATCGTCATCTCGAATACAATAGGTAGAGCTTTGATCTATTTTAAGCACTACTCTAACTTTAAATCTAAATATTTGTAAGTTTTTGTATGCTACTAACATGTCTATCGTGTATGTTTTGTTTTTCATAAAGAGCCAGTAAAATAGGGGCTCCAAGAATTCACATAAACTAAATAGAAAACGAATCAAAAGAGTCATTTTATAAAATAAGTTATCATTCATTATTTCTTCAGAGTTTTTACAAACGAGAGGTTTCTAGAATCTAAGATACAACATTTGAATGATAACGGTTTTTCCATCTTCGTGTCCTCGTCACTCCGTGCCATTAGTTACCTAAAGATAAAACATGCAAAAAAGTTAATCACAATGGTTGAGTGAATCCATAGGTTTAAGTAATATAATTTGAATGCAAAGCGATATTTTGGTACTTTTGAAATACAAAAACACCCAGTATTGAAAACATAATTTAGTATTGACATTAGCTCATGAATCCGATGCCTTAGTTATAATGATCATGTTGCCCCTAACGTGCACTTTGCCAAAATACCCCGTCGTGATATCTAAAGATGTGCAATTGGGTTAGTCTATACTCTACCTATGGGATACACCATACGGGGAGTCCAACCCAAATATAAATATTCACAACATTCGTGCTTACTACATAGAGATTTAACGTGGTTTTCATGATTATTGGGACTTAAAAGGCAAAGTAGTTACTTAGGCAATAGTAAATTGAACATAAGCATGTAGAAATATTGCATCATGTTTATACAAGTATCTCCCTCTCGGGTTTATAAAATAATTGAAAACGAGGCTTATTAACTCACCAGAACATGTTATAGGAATTTGAAAGCTATGAATAGGGAATGAAAGTAACGGCTTCACCAACGGGCAACACAGACTAACCTGGGTTAATATATGGCAAGAGTACTTATTAGATTTTATATAAAATATATAAGTGTTTGGATATCGATGTTGGTTTTGATATAAAAATTATCATAACACCGTTCGGGCCATCATAGTTTAGAAGTCTTTTAGTAAACTATTATGGAGCTAGGGCACTTTAAATCGTAAACCCAGCAACTCAGACAGAACGTAGTACCAAGATGAAACTTCTTAATATGAAGCTCCCTAGTATTGTGGTATGATATGGATCCGGGACATGATTTTTGAAAGCACATCGATGATGAATGATATAAGGATTAGAACATAAGCAGTTTTAAGCATTTTATTCAATATCTGGAGATGTTAAGCACGAGGAGCGTTAATTAAAGTTATGTCTGGAAATGTTTTGAATATGATTTTACACTTTTTCAAAATGTTACATTTTAGACCCTGGGGTTTGGAAAATTGCAAGTAGACCCCTAGGGTTTGCATTTTTACGACTTTGGTCCTTCAACTTTTATTGATATACCAAGTAAACCTTATACTTTAAAAAGTGACATAATAGATCCCTATAGTTATAACTTTGATAAAATGACACTTTTAGTCCTTTTAGTTATAAGTTTCTAAAATTTACGATATATACCCCTTGCATGGATTATAATTACAAAACATGTCCAAATTGCCATGCAAGCTTAATTTAACATTTCAATAGTCATTTATAAGTTATAATAAACTAAATTATGAAGGTTTAACACAACATAAGTTTAATTTAACGATTCGTTAAGTTAAAAGGTAAAACGGGTCAAATTAGGGTTTCAAAATGAAAACGCGCGGGTTTTAAGGTCAAATTCTCTTATGACTTATCAAAGCACTTATTTTAACATTATATTAGCTTATTAGGATTGATTATAACAAAAGTTTACAAGTTTAACCCATAGTTTAAGTAAAAACATGAAATTAGGGTTTCGGGTGTACGGTTTTGGATCAAAAAGGCATAACACTTAGGTTTTTGAGTTCAAAGCTTTATATTATGATTTTAGCAAGAACATATGAACATTATGACGTTACATGAGCAGAATATAAGCTTATAGAACCTGATTTAAGCTTATAGCTTGGAAACGGGTCAGAATCGGGACTTTCGGCTTCGTACGGCTAGAGTAACGACTCTCGGGCTTCGTTTCTTGCTTTCTTTTGCTTCCTTTCTGTACTTGAGACTTCTTAGGATCTATTAGAATTCATATTGAGCAAGGATTTGCTACTATGAAGGGTTATAGAGGAGGAAGTGGGGGATGAAGAAGAATGAACACATTATGCCCCTATTTATACCATTTGAAGTAGCAAGGAGTAAGCAAGGGTCATGATCTGGTCTTGACACATAGAGGGTCTAGATTATGATGTGTAGAAGCTAGGAAATCAATGGTGGAGGTCTATGAAGTAGCTTTGATGAGGTGTTTGGGGTTGGTGTATGCCGTGGCTGAAGTAGGCCAAAAGAAGGCCATGTGCTTCTCAAATTTGACCAAGGCTTGGTCTAAGTAGGTGCATAAGCTGCTATAAGACTTCTAGAAGAGTTATTGGGTGGTCATTTGCACATGGTAGCAATTTAGAGGGGTTAAAATGGTTATAGAAGTAAACCGGGTCCATTTTAGGTTCAACGGGTTCTTCAAAGGTTTTAACAAGGTACATTGTGTTATAAATGATTAAGGAATAATGAAATAGGTTGTTAAATTGTGTTATAAATGATTAAGGAATAATTAGCAAAGATTAGCAATTCGTTTGGGTTAAAACGGATTAGAATTGAAGAAATGGGAGTACGGGTTCGACTAGGGCTCGTTTAGGGTTTTCTTGACTTTCTTGGCTTATATTTTGCATACTCTTGATTAGGGATGATGGAATACAAATCCTAGGGATTATATAAAGTATTATCAATGAATTTTGGTCGTTGGTTTAAGTTAAAATGGGTTGAAATTGAGAAAACGGGTCAAAGTCATAATTAGGGCATAATTAGGGTTTTCTGGATTCGTTAGGGTTTTCTAGGCTTTGATTTCTTGTACATTGCCAAGTTAATGATAGATAATGATTTGTAAACTTATTTTATGAGTTTATAATGGCCCTTGGTTGGTTATTTGGGATTAGAATGGTTTAAAACGAGTAAACGGGTTAAATGAACCAATTAGGTACATTTAGGGTTTCTAGGATATGTTTTACGTACAAGTGAAGTAAAATGATGAAGTAGTGATGAAATAATGATTGAATAGGATTGATATGATTGTAGAATAAGCTTTTATAACTTATTTGAGGGTTGGTTTGGGTTTACAATGGATAAAAGCCAAGAAACAGGTCATGGTTTAGAAACTAGCTCGGTTTTAGGGTTTAGGGTTTTGAATTAGGGTTTTGAGTGTAAAAAGATGTATGAAAGCTTATGAATAGAATATTTAGGGTTTACATCTTGTAAAATGAGTATATTAGCTTGCTCACAAGTGATAGTGAAGAGATGTGAATGAAAATGGAGGTAAAATGGCTATTTTATGGATTGAGCTTAATGACTTATACATTGAGCTTTTAAGGACTTGTACTTTGATTTAAAGAGATTATATATTTCAATTGAGATGTTATATTACCTGTACACATGCTTTAGTAGCTTGTACATTCACTTTAGGAGTTAATCCTTCCATGAGGTTAGGGTTTAGGGCATTCGATAATGGTTTAAAGCCCATTTTTGATATGGTGTTGTAATTGATACCTCATATGAGTAATGTACTTTGTAATAATGATATTGTGATATTGACTTGATATGTTATGATGTTTGCTTGACATATATGAGGATAGGATTGCCATACGTAGGTTGTCTGAGTCCGTTAACTTGAGTTATGCAGGTTATATTGCATATTGAGATATTGGCAAAGTAATGTAATGTAATAAAGCGAAAAATTTCCCTGAAAAAGGTGAGTTCATATATAACTGATAGATTGTACATCATCTAACTTAATAGATGGATATTTACATTTATGAAAATTGTGGGTTGTTATAGTCTCCACCCCTTACAGAAATCTCGTCCCGAGATTTAATTGAACTTGAAGTGATGATTGAAAATAGATGAGGATATTTGGCACGAATTTCGTCTTCGCATTCCCATGTAAATTCGAAGTAAAACACTATATTCTCCGATTTTAGATTCCCACCGCACTTGAATATAGGAAATACGACTTCGCTTGAATTGCTTGTCTCACGGTCCCTAACCTTCCACTGGTTCTTTTCTAACAAAGTTGAGTTTGTCGATCGAGTTGAAGTTCATTATTTGAATAATAAGAAATTCATCATATAATCATTTCTTGAGATAGAAAACGTGGAAAGTAATCTATGGATATACTACTAACTCTTCAGAAGCTCTAGTTGTACGCCACATGGGACTAATACGTATCAAGAACACATTTTGACATGCGGGTCTAATGTAGTCAGGGGATTTAGCTTTCCTCGCGTTTCTGCGAATCGAAAGAAACCCTTGCAGGTGTTAACTTTCACAACATAACACGATCGTACAATGAAATCTAAAGGCTTTCGCCTTACATTGGCGTAACTTCTTCTTGTCGATCTCTTGATAGCTTGCAAGCGTTGAGACGAATATGTAACGATCTTTAGTGGTTTCTGGAATTATTTCCTTGGACCCTTAAGTTGAGAATCTCCAACTTCAGCCCAGCAAACAGGTGATCTAACATCTTTATCGACCCATATAAGTGCATTTGAATGGTGCTGCTTTGTTACTAGGCATTATAACTCATTATTGTACGAAATATCTACCATTGGTAAATGTTTATCCCATTCATTCCTGAAATCTATAACACAAGCTCGTAGCAATTGTCCATCGAGTAGTTGGATGTTCTTTCACTTTGTCCAACGTATTTCAGGATGAGTAACACGCTGTACTCAAGTCATTAGAGTACCACAATGCATTTTGCAAATGATTGCCAGAATCTGGATGTGAAGTGACTTGTCACATCCGCGATGATAGAGATTGGGCAACTCAAGTCGAGAGACTATTTCTTTGATATGTATAACCTCGTAAGAGTTTTCCATACTATCAGCCTATCTAAATGGGTATGAAATGAAGTTGATTTGGTAAACATCGACAATGACCCAAGACAACATGTCCGTTTGAGGTTTTAGGCAGCCCTTGTAACAAAATACATTGTTATTCTCATCCTAAATTCCACAAAGGATTTCCGGTTGTACCAAAAAGCACGGATGGCTTTTGATCCTTCTGCTTAACTCTAGATACATGTCAAACACTTGCAACATCATATCTGTCGATAGATTCCGTTCATCTTAGGGCCACCCAATAGAGTTCTTATAAATCATGTTACATCTTATCAAACCCGGGTGAATAGAAAATTTTGATTTATGAGACTATCATGAGCATGATTAAGTATTCTTAAACCGCCAAAAAAAGTGGTAACCAAGCTTCAGTTTTTTATACAGCAGTTCCATCAGGAACGAATTTCAAATGATTTTAGTACATTCCTCGTAGTTCTAGTTTTGACATTTTCTTCCTTGATAGATTCATTTGGGCTTCGAGAATTAGTAGAATGGTGAATTTTAGATCTGAACGTGTTAAGATAATCTCAAACTCGGAGACAGGTTATCGTATTCGTTCTGCTATGAAGGCAACTGCTACAAACATTGCCTTTTTGAATGATAACAATTTCAACAATCAATAATCTGTGAGTAGTTCAACCAAGCGCCGTTGCCTCATATATCAATTCTTTTTGAACAAAGAATATGTTAGAAAGGGCTCTTGTGTTCAGTGAAAACTAATACACTTTTACCATATAGAAAGTGGTGTCCAGATTTTAAGAGCGAATATTACTGCTCCTAATCAGATATCGCGTGAGTATATATAGTTTCTTCATTGAGGTTTGATTGTCAATGCATAAGCAAAGAATTTTCTCGTTGCATTAGTACAGCTCCTAACCCTTAAGAGAAGCCATCACAGTAAATACAAAATTATCGTTTCCTTCTGGTAATGCTAAGATGGTGCTTCCACAAGTAATATGTTAAGGAGTTGAAAAGCAGATTCTGTTCTTCGCCCCAGATATAACATCTTGTATTTTCTGGTTAATTTTAGGTCCACAGCTTTGCAATTTTTGAAAAACTTTCGATAAATCTACGTAATAGCCGGCAAGTCCTACAGATAATTGACGAACTTCAAGTGGTGTCAAGTGGGAGATTGTCCAAGTCTTTAACGAGCTTACTAATCTTGTGCAGGGTCAACATGCAATCCTTGACTACGAGATGAATGACCAAGAAATTGCAATGATATGGAAATCTAAAATCACATTTAGAGAACTTGGCAATACAATTTCCTCTTTTTGAGTATTCCAGAGATAATTCTGAGAGATATTTGCATGTTTCTTCTTCGTTTACGAGAAGTAGATAATAATATCATTCGATAAACACTATTAACGAAATTTAACCAGATATGGTTTACATTACACATCTGAATCATAGACTATCAGTTGGTGCGTTTGTAAACGCAATGCAAACCTTGAAAATTCGTAGTGTCCGTAAAACTATTTTCTGAAAGCATTCTAACGGAATATCTTCTTCCCCTTACTCTCAGTTGATAATAACCTGAATCTTAAGTCGAATTTTGAATAATCGCAATTGAACCTTGAAGTTGATGAATAAGTCATCGATCCTTGGTAATGGATAACGATTCTTTATGGTAAGTTTATTCAACTCTCGGTAATCAATACACATTCTGAAAGATCCGTCCTTCTTTATAACAAATAAGACAGGAGCTCCCCAAGGCGATGTACTTGGTCGAATGAAACATTCAGTCCCGTTAGTTCATTGATAGATTTGCGGATTAGATAACTCCTCTGCATTATCTGAAGGACGAATCTATAAGTGTTCGAGCTACAGGTGTTACTCTGTGAAAAAACTAAAGTCGATTTTGGAATTCTAACGTCTGGCGAACGGGATGGAGACCAGGTAATCTTCAGAAAAACATCTGGAACTGTCATTGAGACTACGGGAATGTCTTCTAGTTTCTTCTCATTTTGTTTTCTTCTCCATTACTTGAAATCATGAAAACGGACAACTCTCATAGGATAAATAACCATTCGATTTTTAAAGCAGGATATAGATTTATCGAAGTTTTATTTCGATCACACTTCGAATGAATAAGTTCACCTTGCATAGGAAATGTGAAAACATTTTCCGTCACAGAGAATATATGGCATGAGATACTATGGATAACCAGTCCAGTATCGCTGCCAACGTCGAAACTACCTACCAACTTAAATGACATGAATCGATATTCGACTAACGGTTGATATACAGATTTATAAGATGAGCTTCTAATTAAACAGTCGTTAGTTTCTTTACTAAGGTATTATCCGTCCACCAAGTTTGATAACGTAAAAGGTATCCATATTGTAATAGACGAATTTTTAGCTATAGAAGCAATGCGATATTGGATAAGAAAGCGCTTCTATCAGCTCCGGAATCCAAACAATACTTGACTAAATTGCTGAAATAATAGAAACATACTCGAAAACTAACGTTCGGTGTCAATTGAGTGAGCCCAAAAAATTATTCCTATCTTTCAGCATAGTAGAGTCCTTCCCCTTGGGCATTGATTTTCTTGCGGCACAATTTGTATAATTCCCTTTTTCTTTCTCCACAGGCATGACATACAACTTGTCAACTGGTAGTTTGATTTAACTTCCAAGTAGGCAGCTCCATCTTGCTTTCGGCAGTTCAAATCTCAAATGGACCCACCTTGTTGTAAATAATACAAATTGCTAGTATAAAGGTCCTGTGATGGAAATTGCATCCTCTTGCACAAAGGGATATCTCTGGCATACCTTACCATTTTCTGATGGAATAACACATAGGCTCTACCAGCTTCGTAGCCTTTCAGGTTTTGATGTTAGCGAATTGTTTGTAGCGATTGTTGGTGTTTTTTATACGGTAGTTGATTGTATATTGTGGGAGCTATTGTTGAAAGTACTTCTGTCGTCAAACTTATCTTTTGTTATCACGCTATACTGTGCATTGAGAAGCTTAGTTACTTGATCAATTCGTACTTTGGGCAAATGTTGAAGGCTTCCTCAAAGTTGAAGGAGTTTAGAGGCAGTAACGTTTTCCTTCAATGCCTTCGAGTATCCCGCCTGATGAAGTTTACAAGATTTAATCGATGGTTGGCAACCATGTTGGACATAGAACCGTTAATCTTTGAATCATCTCAACATAAGGTTTTAAAGATCATTTCCCTTTACAATCAGATTTGTAAAGTTCATTCTCTCCATCTTTCCTGACATCATGTATCCCGGGGACAATACTTGTTCGTCAGAAGCCTTTTTAACTCAGTCTAGGTGATTTGATTTCCACCAGGACAAGGCATCGTCAGTTAAAGTACCAGTAGCAAAAGTTACTTTGTTTTCTTCGGCACATCTGCTACGAGAGAAACACTTGATATCGGTTCGTCAAACCAGCGAATAAGGCCCTACTCTTCTCCTATCCTTACCATATAATAGCAATGTACAGCTAATGAACTCTTTTATGGTTTTCCCGGTTGTTACACCTGCAGAGTTTCTAGTAGGACGAGTTCCTGTTTGGAATACAAGCACTTCTATTGTTGCAATAAATAAAATAGCAGCAGCTTGACTTCTAAGCCATGGTTGACACGAAATCAGCTAAACCTAACTTTCGTAATGGCATCTTGAGTCATAGCTGTGCTATTACCTTGTTGATGCTCTTTTGAGGCAAACTTTCTAGGAATTCTTAACCAACTAAATTTGAAGCAGATACTTAGGACATTTTTAGCTATCTACTTACATCTCTCTCTAACAACAAAAATAACACGTATTAAGAAGATATCACAAGTATAACACTTGTTCTGCTTATAAAATGATTAAAGACGAAATGCTTTATTTTGAAATGCTTAAAATAATGCTTTCATATAATCATTTTTTAACATGGTGTTAACTAAAGGTTATGGTATGATGATGAAATGTATGATGGATTAATGATGAATGAATATGAGTTATTATAATGATGAGCAGAATACAGTGGTAAGAAACAACAATGTAGATAATGATGAGATGAATCAGTGGTAACAAAAACATAAATTATTATTGCCCATTAGCTCAGATTCCAGCAAGCCCTACTATGGACAACTCGGCGATACTTTATAGCCTTGCGGGTACATCTGCCAAAATATCCGCGTGATTTCCTAATGAGATAGTTGCAATTGGTTCATTACTCGTAATCTGGGATACAAAATCCAACGGAAGTCCAGCCCAAATAGATCTATTTCACCTATCATTCGCGCTTACTACAGAGAGTAAATTAACGGTTCATGAAATAGGGAACTTAAAGGCAAAGCAGTTACTAGGCAATCGTAAATTGCGAAACAAAGCATACATACAAAATGCAAATTCGCATGTTTAATAAGCAATGTATCCCCCTCGCGTGTTAATAAAAAAGATTGAAAATGCGCGGCTATGAACTCACCTAAACAGTTATAGGGAAAATCTGATAGCAGATGTATAGAAAAAGACATAGTAACGGCTTATCTCGTCACGGGCAACCTGGGAATATATGGGCGTCAATCTTAGTTTGATTGCATAAGTAACAAAAAAAGTAAAAATTTTTTAGCATTGATGTATCGTTTTGATATAAAAATCATACATAACACCGTTCGGGGCATCATATATCAGGAAGTCATTCGTAAACTTCTTGATGGACTAGGCACTTTAAAAAATCGTAAACCCAACAACTCAGACAAGATTAATACCAAGAATAAACTTTCTTAAATATGAAGCTCCCAAGTATTGTGGGTATGATATCGAATCTTGGACATGATTTTTGAATGCAATCGATGAAACTGAATTAAAGATTATAACACTAAGCATTAATACCTTTTTTAGCATTTTATTTAATATCTAAAAATGTAAGCATCGACAAGCGTTAATTAAAGTTTATGTCTGGTAATGTTATTGCGATGTGTTTTTATAACTTTTTCAAAATGTATACATTTTAGACCCTGGGTTTTCGTGAAATTGGAGCCAGAAACACCGATAATGGCAGCCCCTAGGTTTGCATTTGATACGACATGGTCCTTCAACTTTATTGATATGAAAGAATAAACCTTGTACTTTAAAAACGGTGACATAATAGACCCTTGATAGTTACACATTAATAAAATGACACTTTAAGGACCTTTTAGTATTATAAGAATCCTTCTGAAATATTTGACGACTATATATACCCCTCGCATGGATATATCATATACCAAACACGGTCCAAAATGCCAAATGGGGGCACAGCCTTATTTTAGAACATTAGTCAATAGACATTTAATAAAGTATATAATAAACTAAAACAGAAGATTAAACACAACGCAAGATTAAATTAACGATTCGTTAAGCTAAGGAAGTAAAACGGGTCATATAAGGGTTTTTAAAATGAAAACGCGCGGGGTATTAGATCAAATTCTCTTATGACGTTATCAAAGCCATTCTTATTAATATAGCATAGTTAGGATAGATTATCACAATATTTTTACAAGTTTAGCTCATAAGTTTATGTACAAACATTGAAATTAGGGTTTGAGGTGTACGGTTTTGGATCAAAAAAAGGCATAACACTTAGGTTTTTCTGACTTCAAGCTTTATATTATAGTTTAGCAAGATACATATGAACATCATAACGTTTTTAAAAGCAATCATAAGCGTAGAGAACCTGTCTTGAGCTTAGGCTTGGAAAACAGGGTCCGAAACCCGGACTGTCGGCTTCGACGCCTAGAATACACGACTCCCTGGGGCTTCGGTTTTGGTTTTTCTTTCTTTCTTACCTTTCTGAAATTGAGCCTTCTTAAGAATCACTTAGATCTAACAGTAATGTATGCCTTCAATGTAAGGTTCTATAGAGGAGGAAGTGGGGGATGAAAAAGAAAAATGAACAACATATGTTCCTAGTTATACCCATTAAAGGTCTACGGAGTAATGCAAGGTTATATCTGGTCTTGACATGTAATAGGTCATAGTTGTATGATGTCTCTAAGCTTAGAAAATCAATGGTGGAAGGTAGAAAGTAGATTATCAGAGGTGTTTGTTATCTGGAGCTATGTCCGTGTAGGCTGAAGTAAGCAAAAGAGAGGCCATGTGCTCTCAATTTTGACCAAGGAATGGTCTAAGTAGGTGAATAAGCTGCTTAAGGGATTCTAGAAGAGGTTCACATAAGTTATTTTCACTTGGAATGGTTTGAAATGGGTCAAAATTGAGTATGAAAGGGTTCGGGTCTGAGTTTTGGGTTTGACATATGATTTCACACTTTTCAAGCCATTATTACGTGTATAAATGATAAGGATCGTTAATACATTTTCCTAAGCGGTCTGATATAAGAAGGAATCTAGCAAATATAGCCATTGTTTTGTGGTTTAACAACGGATTAGAATTGAAGAAAGGAGGTCACGGGTTTGATTAGGAGGCAACGTTTAGTGTTATGTCTTGCACTTTCTTGGCTTCATATTTTGCAGATACTCTATGATTATGAATGATAGAATACAAATCCAAGGACTTATAATACAGAATTATCAATGAAGTTTGGTCGAGTTGGTATTAAGTTTAAATATGTATGACATGGGAAAGAATAAGCGAGGCTTGGCATTAAGGCCTCGTATTATACTTATAGGGTTTTCTAGCTTTGTAATTCTTAAGAAATTGTTTAAGCAAGGATGGTTAATGATGGAATAAAGGTTTGTAAACTCATTATCATGGTTTATCATGAATCCTTGGTTGCTTACTTAGAATGAGATGGCCCTAAAAATGCAAAATTGGGTCAAAATATATAATTAGGGTACAATTAGGGTTTTTCATGATTTGCGTTTCTTTGATAATTGAAGGAAGAATGTAGGAAATTGATGATGGAATATAAGATGAGGATGTTGTAATAATATTCTTATATAACTTATTTAAGTCATTGGGTTTAGGTTTATACTGGATAAAAAATCAAGAACGGAGTCATAGTTTCCAGAGAACACTCGGTTTTAAGGGTTTAGGGATATGAATTAGGGTTTGAGTATAAAAAGATGTATGAAAGCATATGAATTGAATAATAAGGGATTTACACCTTGTACAATGAAGTGTATGTTAGCTGCTTAAGGGTGGTGAAAGAAATTATAATGAAAACGAAGGCGTACAACGGCTAAGTCATTCTTAGCAGCCTCAACCTTTAATGACTTCTGAGTACATTGCAGCTTCAGAGATTTGTACTTTGCAGTTGAAGGGGTTTTATATTTTCAAATGAGATGTTTCTATTGCTTGTACATATGCTTATAGGTAGCTTGTACAGTCACTTTATAGTTAACCCTTCCATGAGATTAGGAGTGTAGGGCATCCAATAATGGTTTAAAGCTCAGTTTTGATATGATGTTGCAAATGGTACCTTATAATGAATAATGTTCCCTTGTAATAATGATATATATGATATGACTTGACATTTTATGATTTTTGCTTGAACCTATATGAAGATAGGAATTGCCATAGATCAGGATGCCAGAGCCCAGGTTGACTTAAGTAATGGCAGGTTATATTGCATATTGAGATATTGAGAGCAAAGTAAGTAATGTAATGTAATAAAAGCGAAAAATTTCCCAAAAAAGGTGAGTATCATATTATAACTGATAGATTGTACATCATATAACTTAATAGATGGATATTACATATTATGAAAATTGTCTGGTTATATTTACAGATTCAACCCTGGCACTCAAACCAACCTTGTACAATCTTTTAAGCTTGTGAGTTCTTGACCTATTTTTCTTCTCTAGTTCCTTTACCCTCCTTTTTAAGCTTGTAATCTCCTGAGCTTGAGAGGTTTTTGTAGACTCCAAAGCAAGAACCATATTTTGTAAGTTGGTACATAGTTCTATCAATTCTTTAAGTCGCAGACTATCCTCTACCACAAGCATGGATCATATGGAGAAATAGATTGGATATAGTCCCACATTGGATAACCCTCATTCTCCACATTGCTTTTAAGACCCCTAGGCTAGAGGTTACCTTAGTGTTCCATAACATTCTCATTGGCTACCTTGGTTTTATTGTTCTCTAGAGGTTTAAGAGTGTTTGAAGGTTGAAACAATAGTGGGTGATATGAGATACCGTTGGCTTTGCTGAACCATCACCCCCCTTCTTCTTGAGCCTTGTAACCATCATTGGTTGAAATAAGGGTGTTTCTCTTTCTATAAAAGCTTTCCTACCCTCCGTATCATGTCCCAAAAGATCTCTTAGTGTCAGGGGGTAACATAAATCGCATAGTAATATATTACATATCCAACACGCAACTTGTTTCTCTAAAGAAAAACTTGGCACAAACCTTGGATACATCAAAAATTATTGTTTCTCCATTATCCAAGTTCTCTAACCATACTTTCAATAAGTACTGCAAAGTATAAACATCTGGATTGTACCTAAACATATTATTGCAGAAAGCCATAGTGCTACTATAATTCATTCCCATATAGTGGTCTCACAACTAAGGCATTGCAAAAATACGTAAGAAGAAGAAACATCCAATAGGAGAGACGAATGGTCTATTATAGAAAGATAACCTTTATGAAATTATCTCATACCTCCATCTTGCCAGATCTTCTCAAAAACTGGTAGCCTTAGACAAACAATTCCAATAAACCCTTCCTCATCATGTAGTTGAAGATCACGTCTAACAAATGCTTCAGTAACAATAATCTTCTTCCCATCCACTAGGGCTTGTAATTGAACTTCCCCATTAACCGTTTTCGCCTTTACAGTAGACTATAACTGTTCAATGAAAGATGTGTATATAGTAGGATTAACGGTTAACGCATACTTGATGGGGTGTGCATTCAGGAAATCTACTATCTCCTCAAACCCAGCACTTTCAGTGGGTTTCTCCAAAAACGCGACCAAATTATGAGTATCAGCAAACTTTAGTGGTATCATTAGTATGGGTTATATGATGAAGAATGATGATTTGAGTTAAGGGTTTATATTAGAGAGTGATTCTGAAAGATTGAAATCGATTAAATGAGTGATAAGAAACCTTGATCGAAAGAGTATTATATGAAAAACCCTCAACTGCAATAACGTTTCACCAGCAGTTGTAAGTATAAAAAAAATTCGTTAAAAAAAAAAAAAAAATTATATAAATATAACATAATAAGTACATATATTAAGACTTTATTTAACATAATATAAAAATATTAGTATATATCAATATTATAAATAATCGAATAAACTTAAGTATGATAATTATATAATATATATATGATAGTTTAATTTAAAATATCATGCAATTAACTCACATTGAAATAGAACCTATGCAGCATTAACTTTCCAACCAGCCAGTTTGTAAGTTTATGACTAGCAGCATGACTTTCAACAGTAGTAGTAACGTTTTATGCCTAGCAACATATAGTGTGTACTACAACAACAAGTAGAAGTTTATGCCATCATATTATTACATTATGGCCTGTAGCACATTAAGTTATCGCTAGCAAGCATAAATTTGAGTCATAGTATTAAACTAACTCCAACTACATTCCCAAATAAACTTTCATCATCAAATTAACATTTTTGGACACAAAAACTCTCTGACTGATTTTTTAATTTCTCTAATTCCTTTTTACTCACATTCTCTCTGTCTGTTTTTTGTGTTTTCTCTCAATTACTATTTTGCTCACAATTCTCTCTATCTGTTTTTTGTTTTCTCATCAATTTCTTGTTGCACCTCACTTTTCTCTCTTTTTGTTTTTGATTTAGAGCTCGCTGTTCTATTTTTAACTCGACCACATTTTCAATTCTTTTTCTCACTATAATCACTCTAATCAGTTTTTATTTTCACACATCTCTCTTTCTGTTTTTATACTCACATATCTCTCTTTCTATTTTTATTCTTACACATCTCTCTTTCTGTTTTTATTCTCACCAACTCTATCAATTCTCACAATATTAGTTATACCAGCAGTATTAAGTATAACTAGCAGCACTAATTATACTTAACAACAAAAACTTTTAATGACCTGAATAACAGTACTAATTCATTCAAAATTGTACAAAAACTTAAAGAGATAAGAGATTTTAAAGAAGATTTTAACATCCAATACTATAAGTAAAAAATAGCGGAACGGTAATAATAGAAAGCGTGAAGATGTGTTGAACAGCAAATATTGAAACCTACTTACATACAAAGTGCGGTTTGTAAGTCATAATTTGCAACATTCATTGTCAGTATGGATTTTAACCATTTGAATCAGTTTCTTGTCATTGCAATCTCTAATAAAGTGATGTCTAATCTCTATATGCTTTGTTTTTTAATGAAAAACAAGATTTTTAATTATGCAAATAGTACTATTATTGTCAATAAAGATTTCTTGGTATATCAAGAAGAGTTGTACCCATACTCAAGTAATTAATTTTGAATCCAAAGCACCGTTGTCCCACATGAACTTTGAAGCACTACAATACTCGCTACTGTATATGGAAGTTTCAACACATATTTATCTTGCACTACCGATGAAAATCAATCTACCAACCCATGGGAATCTGAACAACCTCCTGTTAGACTAACCTATTCCAAGCGTGCTACAGCATATTCACTATCAGTGTATGCTACAAATCAAAAGAGATGGAGGAATCTTTTGGATACTAAAGCCCCAATATAGGTTGACCTTTATAAGTACCTACAAATACTTTTCACATCATAAAGATTGACCCATTTGGGTTAACTGTATCTTACATAGGCATCACACTACAAACAAAATATCAGGACTTGAGAAGATAAAGATACATCAAATACCAATCATGATCTAGTATACATGAACATCCCTTACTTCACCATCGCTTCATCTTGAGCAAAGGGTTTGTAGTTTCCATAGGTTTGTTCAGCTGTCTTGACATTAGTTAACACCAAAATTTTCTTCAAATCTCAGTTACAACTTGATTGCCTCTATAAAAATCCTATCCTCCTTCATGGCACTACTTGAGTGTCCTACAAGAAGAAATGTGAGTTCACCTATAGATATTACGTCTTTAAAATTTCTTACGCGTACATCGTTCTTAAACTCCAGTGCATAATGATTTCTATGAGTAGATCATTAAAATGATCTCATCTACAAATCCTTGAACTAACATAGATATCCCCTTTTCCATTTTGCTACACAAAGTCTTGTCAATTTCCTCTTTAGAAACACCACTTGTCCAACAGATTGTTGATGTAAGGATTCAATACCATGCTCTAGAGCTATGATGCAGTCCAATAAAGAGGACGTTTTCTACTTCTAGTATACTCTGTCATGAGGGGGGGCGGGGGAGAAGGGAAGTACTGGATCTTCAAATCCTGGTGGAGTATGACACAACATATACTCTCCACTATCACTCTTAACCATCAACGAAAAGCACTCTTGACATCCCATCTGCGTAACACCACAACAAAGTCATTAGAATGAGCATAGGCTACAAAATAGCCTGATTGCTCAAGTCTTGCAACAGGCAAGACCTGCATCATAGTCAATCACTTCTCTGTAGTGTTACCCTGAGCAACCAATCTTGCATTTTCTTTTTAATTCATCTAAACCCTTTCATAACTTTTTATTCCTGAAAGACCCATTATAGTGCCAATGGCCTCTTTTATCCATTTGGTAAATCCACTAAAGTCCAAACTTCTTGTAACTTGAATTTTAGAACAGCTCTTCCTACATAGCTCTATCCACTTAGACCTTTAGTGGCATGAATTACCTTTTTTAGTTTCTTCCTTGTGATGAAAAGCCCAAAGCAAACAACCAACTTAGAGAGTCCTTGATGGTTTAGTTCTTTGCTAATAATGAACTAAACAAACCATGTTCATATATATCAAATTCTTTGTCATTTCTATCTTGTTGAGGACGCTGAAACTTACAAATCTCTAATAATTTGTTCCAACTAGATGATCTTGTTTATTCTTGTAGTTTGGAGAAACAAAGGACTGACAAGACAAAATAGCATCCAAAAAGGTGGGGGTTTTGTTTATGTCAGTCTCTACACGCAACATCATCATCATCATCTGAATATACAATCATCTTCCAATTCAGGCATAATATGGATCACCAAGACTAACCAAGCTTATTTTTGCGGAACCAATAGCAATTAACTACCATTTAGCTAGCACGCATTAACATTATATGCTGTTATCACTAATCTTCCTATTTATTGTATTAAAGGAGGCATCAGGGCCTCTTAGATCATAGAATTCATTGAATTTCTTGGATTTTCATATATCACCTAAAGGTTTGAAATCCAACATCATAGAAAATCTTTGAACTTTGAAAAGAATGGATAGATTAGCAGTCCACACAATGAAGCAGTATGTAAATCTTTTCCAGTACTAGTTTCCGATCTAGCTTTACCAGGATCACCACATGCTTTTTGTACATGCTTACCATTAGACTAATTTCCTGCAACACCATGCTTAGTAAAATCATTGACTTTTGTTCTAGAGCATCAATACAAAAAGTCTAATTAGGTCCACATCCTGCCATCATATAGGAGTGTATTCATCACTAAACCTAAAAACATGCAAAATAGGATCTCTAACTAACCTAGTTCTAACTGTTTAATAACCTAAATGCATTACAATTGATTAGAGATACCCAACAAAGAATACCTCATCAGTCTTACCGACCAAAATTTTTGCCATAAGTGCATCAAGGTAATAGAGAATTGTAACAATGACCACCCAAATGAGTTTCTCATAAAGAGCGTAAAGCCGATTTGTCTACCAAGAAAAAGAGTTTTCATAAGAGGGTCTTATGTTAAGAGGCTTAGTTACAAATACCTTAACATTGCACATAAGCAGCCAGTATTAACTGCTTCAACCCACCAAAAATATAGTAGTGTGGACCTTAGAATCAGCTAAGCTTGTATCCTAAGCATCCTCAATTAGTGGTTTCTATTTTCCTTTCAGCTACACTATTTTTTTTTAAGGAATTCTAGATACATCTAAATTCTCCCTCATAAATAACCTTGTCTCTCACAAAACTAATATCATATCCTTATTCATGAACTCAGTTCCATTGTCACACCTAATTACCTTAACCTTTTGATCTATTAGATTTTACTTCCTACTAGTAAGAAGGACTTAAGAATGCCACTAGTTCCACATCCTTATTAGCTAGAAAGAAAAACCCAACTAAACCAACTAGATCATCATCTATGACACCTAGGCATAACATCTTTCTTTCATTCCAGATTTTTACAAATGTATGGACCAAACAAATCCATATGCATACATATAGTAAAGGTTAGCGATTGAACCCTACATGTTTTGGACATACAAGAAGCTCTATAGTTGCTTTTCCTCGCTTAGGTTGGCTGATTAAACTTACTGTTTTGGACTTACAAGAAGCTCTATGTTGCTTTCCTTTTTGACAAGCAACACAGGTTTGCTCATTTTCAAAAAGTTTTGAAGGTAAACCTCTTATAAGATTTCCCTTAACCAGTTTATTCGTAGTTTTGAAATTTATATGTCCAAGCCATCTATAACAAAGTTTAAATTCATCAGATGTGGCTTTTGCAAAGAGACAAGTTGGGCCTCCTTTAGAAACAATATTCTTTAAATCAACACTATACATATTGTTCTTTCTAGGAACCTTAAGTAAAACAAGACTTTTATCAGTTAACTTAAAGTTTGGAGATAAAATAATACATTCAGTGTCATTAAAGAGAACACTATACTTTTTTTCACACATTTGTGAGACATTAAAGAGGTTAAACTGTAACTCTCTTACAAAGTACACATTCTCAAAATCTAAATTACCAGTTTTGATTGTACCTCTCCTTGTGATTTTCCTTCCTTTAGGGTTACCTCCAAAGGCAACATATCCTCTATCAATTTCTTCAAAATCAGTAAGATATGACATGTTCCCTGTCATGTACCTTGAGAATCTACTGTTAATCACTCATTGGTCCTGTAAATCCATTTGTGGATTGCCCTGCACATATGGTAAGAAAATCAGTCTCTTTTGAGGACCCAAGCCATCACTGACTTGGATCTGCCTTGTACATCAATATAATTAAATCTTTTAAATGTCATTGATGCACTGTTGTGTTTAGAAACATGGTCCAAAACATTAGTCTTTGGTTTCTAAACCCAACAAGCTGAGGCCTTAACAGCATTACCCTGGTTTCCCTTAACAGCATTAAGTACTGCTTTTGGCTTAGCAGTATTAACTAATGCTTTTAGCCTAGCAGTATTAACATTCTTACCACTAACAGTATTAACCCTCTGATTAAAATTACTATTTTTAGTTGTTGTTTTGTTGTTAATGGGTCTTCTAACAGATGAATGTGCTTTATTAAAAATATTTGTCATTGGTATTGCACTATTCACTGTTGATTTGGGTTGAACAGTATTAACTGGTCTAGCAGTAGTAAGTGATACTAGGCCTGACCTCATTAATACTGCTTTTGGAACCATGTTCCTTTTAGGACTAGAGTGAGTCATTTTAGAAAAATTCTGGTGATTCACCCTTTGAGTATAGTTCCACACTGGTTTTACCGTCTTTTTATTATTAAACTGTCTTTGATGGTTATCACAATTATACTACAGGTGATCAAAACTTCCACACACATAGCAAGCCTTGTTAAACATCTCAAAATTACTTCCTAATCTTTGAGACATCATGTTATTCCAGTTTATTTGGTTTCCTCTAGGACTATGTGTGTTCAGCCTATTTTGATTACCTTGTTTAACAGTTGTTTTCCTAGGAGATTTTACTTGCTCTCTAGATTTAACAAACTTTATTTTAGCAAAACTAGACTTAACTGTTTTCTTCTCTTTCTTAGCCTGAGGCACATCTTCTTCCTCACTATCAGACACCCAATCCTCGATAATTATAGCACCATTATTCTTCCTGACAACCTTAGGTTTGTCTGCACTAGCCTTAGCTTCACTAGTCTTACTTACAGGCTTCTTAACTATAGGCTCACTAACTATAGGCTCATTTATAAACTCTTCTAGACCAGATAATGACAAATCATGTTTTAGAGGCATAAAGTTTCCTGTATAGGGAGGTGGAACAGCATTATACCCTAAACCTGTTTTGCACTTATCAACTATCTAACAGTCTATTAGTTTGCTAGCTTTTAGATGAATTCTCAAGTTTTTCTAGTATTAGCTGAATTTCATCTTTTTGTTTTTGAGCTAGTTCCAACTTCCTCCTAAGCTCTGTAATGGCTACGTCTTTTAAATAAATCTCACATTTTAAGAGCTTGATATCTTCTTCATAAACAGACTTATTTTTCTTATAAACTAGCAGTCTTGCTTCTATAGACTCTAAGCCTATTTTATAAGTAATAGCATTTATCTTAGATGTCCTTAAGTCTTTTAACAACTGTTCATTTTGTTCTTTAAGAATTTTAAAATTTTCCAAACAAGATGATGAACAGTTTGAATCACTAGATACCTCAAAGTTAGAACTTGTAGAAGAGTAAGTCATTAGTGCAAAGTTAGTTGGACCTTCTTTTGCTTGATCACTACAATCATAATCACCAAGACCATCACATGAGATCAAAGCATTAGAAGTAGTTGCCTCCACTGGCACAACCCTTCTTGCGTTCTTCCTATTCCTATTTTCTTGGTTCCTTGGAGTCCTGCACTTCCTTGCAAAGTGTCCCCTTTTGTGGCAGTTGTAACACTCTACCTTGGACTTATCAAACCCAATGGTTTCAGTACCATTCACAGTAAGCTTTCTTCTACTATTTTTCAAGAATCTCCTTGCCCTCATTGCTAGCATAGCCATCTGCCACCTCAAGTCTATCTCTTTTAAATCATTAGGATTAATTTGTTACAAGTCCTCATTGTCAAGTTGTAGACAGTTTGGTTGACTTGCAAAGAAAGCACAAATAACAGCATCACTCAAGTTATCAATTGTTGTTGTGTTAACAGTGGTAGCTTGACTGCTAGCAGTTGTAACACCATGAACAGTATTAACTGCTCCATTTGTACTGTTGGTGCTGTTTGAGGACATAAATGCTACGTTTTGTGTGTTTGAGCTTGAGCTTGATGTCCCTTTGACTTCTGGTTCATAGATCTTTAGGTTGTTGTAAAGATCATCCAAGCTTAATGTATCTATCTCAGGCTTGTTCCTCCTCATAATGGTATGTGTGTTCTATTCTAGTGATAGACTTCTTAAGAACTTCTGATTCACATCTTCTTGTGAGATACTTTCACCATGAATCTCTAACTGACTAATAAGCTTTTGAAGCCTATCAAAGGTTTGATCTAATACTTCTGAGTTAGAGGCAGTAAAATTTTCATATTGCTGCTTTAAAAGATTCCTCTAAGTCTTTTTAGTAGCAACATTCCCTCCAAACCTCTTCTCAATAGCCGGCAGCAGTGACTTGGCATCTTTAATGGAGTTAAACTTCAATTCATGTTCATTAGGGATTCCCATTAATAAAGTGCTTCTAGCCTTCAGCTCTAACCTCGTTTGTGTTTTTTCTTCAGTAGTTGAAGGAGCAATTACAGTCTCAACACCTTTAACACATTTTGTTATTGGAGGTGCATTTCCATTCTCTATGACTTCCCATAGAGAATAATCAACCATCTAGATGTTTTGTTCCATCCTTATCCTCCAAAGCTCATACTTACTAGGTTTGAGCATAGGCTCTTTTGATGCAGCCAACATATGTACTGAGTCTTGATCCATGTCTTCTTAGCAAAGTTTCTCAAAGCAACAAGCTTTGATACCACTTGTTGATCCCACTTGAATGGATCTTGAATTCCTTAGCTTGTGTAAGGTTTAGTTATGCAAGATAAATCCTACACAACTTATGATATAAACTTTTTTTGATAATACTAAGGATTATGTGAAATCTAATCTTTAATATAAGAAGAATTCTTCAATGAAACAGTAACACAAGAACACAATTTAATTCAACAATAAAAGTTCCAATATTATTATTACAAATAATACGAATACTCTCTTAGTATTAGGGTTACAAAACCTTGAAGCTATGACGATATCAAAACAAAAGATTTCTAGATATGATTCCGATGATAAACTCTATGCCCTAGGACCTCCTTTTATACACCAAGGAGTCCTAGTCGATTTACAATATATTACAAAAACTTAGAATATTCTCAAAGATCTATTCTATAAATAACAATTCTTATCAACTAAGTAATCTTGATCTTTAAGAAATATTTATACTTTCTTTGATAAGTCTTTGATCTTTTCTCTGTCAGCATAAACTCTTCCAGCAGTTGTAATCTTTCAGCAGTTGTAACTTTCATACCAGCAGCATTAACTTCCAACACCAACAGTAGTAACTTTTGTACCAGTAGCATTAACTGTGTACAAGCAGTATTAACTACTTTGAAAGTTTTCTTCAATCTTCACCAGCAGTACTAAGTTACACTAGCAGTAGTAATATACACTAGTAGTAGTAACTTATACTAGCAGTAGAAACTAGCAGTACTAATATACACTAGCAGTAGTAACTTACACTAGCAGTAGAAACTAGCAGTACTAACTACTTAGCATATTTTTTCATTAAGATTACTAACAACACTAATTTATGCTTAGCAGTAGTAATACAAACCTTAGCAGTAGTAACTCTAAAATCATCAAGAAGTCTTTTAATCCCAACAATCCTCCCCTAAACTTGATATTTATCTTCAAAATCATCAAGTTTCTTCATTAAAAGCTTCATTAATCACCAGGAGGATGCTTCCAAACACTTCATTGATTCTTGAGTTGCTTTGTGATGAGCTTAAGAAGCTAATAACACATTTCATTCCAATGATCAGCTTGCAGCTTCTTATTCAGCATCTTTGTGATTGTAGCAGGTGTAAGATGATATCTCTTCTCTACCAACATAAAGACATGCAGACTTTGAAACCTCACAAAGTGTACTCCACGGGAATCAAATAGCTTCCAAACAAATACTTTGTTTCCTTGTAATTTCCTCCACATTGTATCTTCTACATGATGTTCAAACATTGTCTTTAGATCACCCTATAACACTCTCTCATAGCCCTCTTCTGGCCTTATATACCCATGATTATCTTTTACCAATTTCCACAGAGTTTCCAAATCTTCCTTGTCAAAGATTCTAAGCATCTGAATAAAGGCTGAGTACCTCTTTGAACTTCCATCAGCTCTTATATATTGATAGTAGCTGATCTTTCCTTCTTTAAGAATCTTGAAGTCAACAATGCTTGGAGGCTTAGTAGCCAAAGGAATAGCATCAACTGTTATTTCCTCTTCATCAGGAATGACTTTCATCAGACTTTGAAGTTCAGCTGTTTCTTTGTCCTCATCCACCTTCTGCTTCTTTGCCTTCTCTTGTTCTAGCTCATCTCCTGCTCTCTTTGAACTGCTTTCTTCTCTTGTCTCACTACCTTCTGCTCTTACTTCACTACCTTTAACCAATTATGTGTCCATATCTACAAATGTGTTTACCTTTTTCATAGCTTTGTCAAATAATTCTTGAATATTAGTAAAGGACTTGTTCTTTAAGTCTTTAGGCTTCCATCCTGCTATATTCTTCAGGTAGGTACATATAATACTCCTTTGTTAAGCTCTTATAGGTGGCTTGTTCCTCTTTTCTTCTGCTCTTTTTTTGGTAAAGTGTTTCTTTCTTGCTTCTAAGAGTTGTACAAACAACTTTTACTTTTCTTCAATACTAAACTCTTCTTGTTCTTCTGCTTGTATTTGTTTAGCTATTTGATAATCAGCATCAATCTTTGCTTGAATATCATTCCATTCTTCAATCAAGGTTACATTGGCTTCATATTTTTCCCTTGCAAGCCTCAATTCCTTATTAAATTCAGCTTGTAATCTTATAGCTTCTTGTTCATCAAAGCTAATTTGATCTTTCTTCTTCATCTTCAAAGGTTCTTCAACAATTATACCTTTACCCTTGTTCTTTGAAAGAATTGTTGTTGTTGTTATTGATTCACTTGGCTCTTGAAGAAGAATTACTTTAGTAGTTGCTGTTATAGAAGTAGTAACCTTAGGTTTTACACTTTTTAATTCTGCCAGTACTTGAGCCAACGTTATTTCATCTTTAGTTATTGTAGCAGCATTAACTGTTTCTTCAGCAGCACTAACTACTTCTTCAACAACATTAACTTCATCATCTTTCTTCATAGCAGCAACTTCACTTTCAACAACCACTTCATCACCATCTATGTCATGTACTCCAAACATATCTGTATCAGCATCAAAATGAGTACTATTTAAGGTAATTCCTGCATCAGCATCGATATCATTAATTTTCCTCCCCTATTTGGATGCATCCTCCTAATTACCCAAACTAGATTCATCAGAGGAAACTACTCTTGCAGATCTACCAACCTTGTATAATCTTCTAAGCTTATGAGTTCTTGACCCTCTTTTCTTCTCTAACTTCTCGACTCTCAGTTTCAAACTTGTAATCTTTTGAGCTTGAGCAGTCTTTGTGTACTCCAGGTCAAGGACTCTTTGTTGCAATTTGGTACAAAATTCCATCAATTCCTTTAGTTTCAAACTATCCTCATCACTTTGAGGTGTGTTAACTCCTGCGACCACTACCTGAACTAGTTCCTAAGGAACTTGGTTCATTAAGTGTTGCCTTTGATTGGGTCTTACTGATGTTACCCCTATTCTGCTATGCATCTAAGCTAGTAACAGTAGTGGCAACCCTTTCCAAACTGTCATCTATCTCCTTAAATACAGCCTTATCTGCAACATTGTCTATAGGACCACTAGGCTAAGGTACCTCAGTGTCCTTTCTCTTTGGCTTCCTAGGTTTTTGTTTCTTTTGAGGTTGAGATGTTGATGGTTGAATAATGGTGGGTGTGTGATGGGGATCAGTAGGATTTGCTAAACCTTCACCCATTTCTTCTTGAGCTTGTACCATCATTGTTAGAAATAAGGGTGTTTCTCTTCCAGAAAAGCCTTTCCCTACCCTTCTCATGTTTTTAAAAATATTCTTAGTGTGAGAGGGTGTTACATAAATCCTTTTATGATTTGACATTCCTTCCAGTTGTTTCTCCAAAAACACTTGTACAAATCTTGGATACATCAAGA